>VDFB02367530.1:0-23478 GCA_007258455.2 Sequoia sempervirens
ATCTATCAAAAATTACTCACACCATACTTTCACTACTCTCTCAAAACACTAAAATCATATCCTATATATATCCATATCAAGTGTAACTTCAACTAGGTCAGCCTAATTGGAAGTAACACACAAAATTGAGCTTGTCATCCTTAAAAAATTTCATCAACATCTTGCATCTTAATTCAAAATTAAAGTTACCTCAAGATAGGTTAGGATGGACCAATATAAGTCTTACATAAGATTGCAACAAATATTAATCCTTCAAACATGTTAGGTCAACAATAAATAAGACCTAAACACAAAAACCTTCATTTGTTTACCCAATTCACCACACGTGGAATTCAAAACATGATACCATATGTAATTCTTATTCAACTAACATCTAATAGCTTAAGTTCAACATCATAACACAAAATAATTATCTACGAAGGAATACAAAATCCCCCACAATGACACTCTGATAGAGGAAATGATTTCCATATACAAAACTAAAATTTGTCATTCATATCTTCCAAGATACTTCGCCAAAAAAAAACTCTTGGATTTAGATGCATTTGATGATCACCAAACAAATGCTAGAATTGTAGAGTGATATCTCTATTTGTAGTGGAGTATGGACCAAAAATTGATGCATTGAACCATTGTTCTGACAGATTTGATACTTAGGAATTTTCCTTTGTAGCCATACTTTTTGGACCAACTTATATTGTAAAAATGTCTTCAAAAACACTTCTAAATCATACTAGAATGATCCACAACAATGTTTACATCAATGAAAACACTTGATCATGCAAAATGTACATACCATGCTCATGTTTCTGGACATCATGAATGACAATCTACCAACAATCTCCCATTTACATCATCATCAATGACAAACTTCCAACATACTTCTTCCAATTCTTCATTCAAGAAAGCATACTTCACATCCATTTGATTAAATTTGAAATCCTTACGTAATGCAAAAGCCAAAAACATCCTATTAGCTTCCATTCTTGCCACTGGAGAAAATGTTTCCTCAAATTCTATTCCTTCTTCTTGTGAGTAACCTTTACATACAAGCCCTGCCTTGTTTCTTACCACTTCTCCACTCTCATTTAGTTTTTTCCTAAATACCCACTTGGTTCCAATCAAATTCTTGTTTTTTGGTCTTGTGACAAGTTCCCATGTCTATTTTTTCTCAATTTGCATTAGTTCTTCTTCCATAGCCTTGATCTAATACTCATCTTTGCATGTGCTTCAATCACTATTTTAGGTTCAAATTTAGAAATTAAACATAGATTTACCTATTCTTCAACAAATTTCCTTCTTGTTAGTACAACTTTTCTCTTATCACCAATTTTTTTTTCTATAGAATGATTCTTCTGCACATATTTAGGGGTTTTAGGAACCTTTTCTAGAGCTTCTTCCTCTTCAATCTGTACTTCTTTTTCCTTATATTTTTATTCTTCTCTGCAAGAAGACTCGTCTAATTCATATCCATATATTACCACTAAATTATTCTATAGGTCTTCATCAACCTTGACACTTACACTCTCAACAATATTTATTAGCCTCTTTTTGTGGCACCGGTAAGCTTTTCTTCTAGTAGAATATCCAAGGAAGATACCTTCATTAGACCTTGCATCAAACTTTCCTAAGTTTTCTTCATCTCTTATGATATTGCATTTTCTTCCAAACACTCTGAAGTATTTAACAATAGGAACCCTTCCATACCATAGCTCATAGGGGGTCTTTGTGTTTTTTTCTCTTGCTTGTACTCTATTAAGTATATAAATAGCAGTATGAATTCCTTCTCTCTAGTAGACTTCTGATAGATTTTTTTCTTTCATCATTATTCTTGTAGCTTATTGAACATTCCTATTCCATCTTTCAACCACTCCATTATACTAAGTATTCCTAGGGGTAGATGAATGCCTCTTTATTCCACGATTCTCACAAAAGATGTTAAACTCATTAGAGGTGAAATCTCCACCTCTGTCAGACCTTAAAATTTTGATTTTCATACCCATTTCATTCTCAACCATAACTTTGAATGCCTTAAACTTATCTAGAGCTTCTAATTTTTCTTTGAGAAAAGTAACCCATGTCATTATAGAATAATCATCAATCAATAGCATGAAATACCTATCACCTTGAAGACTTATTACTCTAGTAGGACCACAAAGATCTATATGAACCAATTCCAACAGTTTGATAGAAGATTATTCTTTGATTATGAAACTTCTTCTTGCTTGTTTCTCGACTTGACATTCCTTGTAGACAACATTGATAGGCTTTGTAATCTTTGGTAGATCTGATGCAGAGACAAAGGTTCACAACATCCAACCTAGTTCGTGAAATAGAATACTCTTTCTTTGAGGCAATTTCAATTACTCATTCTTGAGAAATAAGGCTCCAAAGAGGCCAATATAACGAAGCATGTACCCTCAAATCAACTCCAAAACCACAAATAACTAGAGGAAGCATTGAATCAACTCATAAAACTATCAACTCAATCATCTTTCTCAAGAAAAATCATCTATTAAAGCAGCAAATACAAAAACCCATACTCAAGGCTTGAACAAAGCTCCATTCAATGAGGGTTTGTAGAAAGTATGTCTTCTAAACCTCATACCAACTTGTCACACCTTCAATCATACTGAAATATGTATGCACAAACTCAAACAATCATTAAAAATTTCTTCCCCAAAATATTTCACACTTTTCCATCCTTGAACCTCTCAAATTCACCCAAAACATGCAATTTTAACAACTAGGGCAGCCTAGGGCATCACCAAAAACATAGAAAACCTTACTCAAATTCTCCAAAACCTTGGATATAGTAATAAAACCTCAAAATTAATCTTTCCACAAATTTTTAGAATTTTCCACCCTACAAATTAGAAGAATCACATTATTTTGTATGCAACCCCAAAAACCCTATGTTCAGAACAATTTTTAGGAAATGACTTGTTTGACCCCTTAAATGGCATTATAAAAATTACTGGTAAAAAAAAAGTTTGTCAACCACATCAAGATATTTCCATATATCCAATTTTTAGGTCTGTACCATTCCGTACTTGTTTTTACTAACGTGTTTTATGAACTACAATTTCTGAAAAACATTTTCTGAACTGCCTGCCTACACAAAATTCATCATAACTTTCTTATTACTCAATGAAAATGAGTGAGACTTGAACCAATGAAAATATTATTCAATAACCTACACCATAAAGCTACTTTCACAAAGTTTCTAGGCCGTACTAGGCCATACAAGGCCTGGAAACAAGGAGAAAACTGTTAAAACTTCAAAACGGGGTATTGAAATTGACAAAATTGATTCCAATTTACATTGCCTTCCTTTGGCTCACCTCTCCAAGGCTTAAATAGATGCTTACAACATAAATAATGACTTCCCATTCATTTCCAACTAATTAACTACCCTTTACAACCAATTGACCCTTCATGTTCTTGCTTTTGTTCACATTTTTCACTTTTGCAATTTTACATGTTTTTGCAACCTTTGCAACAAAATGACTCAACCAACCGCTTAGCGACTTTAAATATATTAAAATATAACTACCCAAGACCTTTTACAATGCTTTTACATACATTTTACATTCAAAGATTCAATTTTTGAAATTTAGCCTTTTGAAGGCATTTGTGAGCAAGGTGCTCCTGCACCAAGATCTCTCACAACTTGATCTAAACTTATTCTCACTAGGCTATCAAAATTGATGTGACACATTCTTCTATGTCATAGCCAACTCTCATTGATCTGAGTCATGAAACAATGGCCATCAGCACCTTTGAGTCGATAGACATTTCCATCTGTCCTTCTTCTAGCATCAATCACAATTCTGAAGCCTTTTATGGTCTCATTATTGAATAATCTAGATAATTGAGAGGGGGGGTGAATCAGTTATCATAAAAAAAAATCTTTACTTTAATTAATCCAAAGTAGGCTTATATCAATTAGATAATAGTCTAATAGATATGAACATGAAAGCACATAACACCATGCACAATGAACACCAGAGTTTATGTGGAAACCCAAGAAGGGAAAAACCACAAAGAATGTTAATTCTGAATTATAAAACACCAGTTAAGGTGACACCGATTAAGGTGATTTTTGCAAGGGCTCATTTACAAATTTCTCACTATAGGTAAGGCTCACTACTGTTGGGCTCACTTCCCAATTAAAACATCTAATTACCAAATAGTCTCACTGAAAAAAATGAACTGATGAAGCTGCATCTATATATGCATGAAGTCAGTTCTGGTTTAGAGCACATTATCTTTTTGCAATAGATCCGATCAAGAATCTTATGCACACCTTCCTCGCACAACCTCTGTAAAGAAAATTAATTCTTCCTAACACTTTCCTTTAGCTTTCTTATCACATAATCCTTCTCTCCCTTTTATTTGTCTGCACACTCCATACACCACACTTCTTACTTCATAAAAAAAAAAATTTACTTATACCTTTACATGCTTTCATAATCTCCTAGGTTGGCCAAAAAAAATTTCTTCATAATCTCCTAAGTTGGCCTAGCAAAAACATGTAGGCTTGAAGAACAACCTTGAAATACCTTATGCAAAACATGTCGTCTTGAAGAACACTCTTGAAATATTCAGTAAGGCTTGGCATGCAAGCACTGGACCCAAAAGATAGGTCGCACATAAAGATCTTCTTACAACATTACCAAGGAACCCATAAATATGTCATACATAAGATAGATTCATCACATAACATGATTATCAAAATATAGAAAAATTTGAATTACATGAAATATATTCTGGAGCCGACGGGAATGCCACAACCAAGACCAAACCTTGATTATCATCAATTTCAGTATCAACTAAAGAAACATAATTAGACATACCAAAACTTGTAACATGCTACATGAATGTTTGGATAGCAAGGATACCCAGAATAAGATTTGAGCACAACAACCAACATCAAAAGATTAGACTTCATTATTCTACATTAACTTTCTTCCACGGATGTCCCAAAAAAGTACTACCATATCCAAATCAAGAATAATATCCACACTGCTCATCATCAAATCACACAATAGGATAGATCATTTTTGTACAACATCTAGAGCACAACCTTTCGGATCCCAGGTTTAGACATCAATGACAAAAATGCTAAGTCATCTAAACAACTTCTCAACAATCTCCCCCTTTGGCATTGATGGAAAAACAACAAAAAATCAAAAACACAAAACTCCAAAACTCCAAGCGTTCCCCCTTTGTCAAGCAATTCAATTCCTCTTTTTGTTTTGTTTTTCTTTTCATTTTCTCCCCCTTTTTGCCATCAAAGGCAAAGGGCCAGATAAGAACATTCAGGAGATCAAGTAAAAATAACACTTTTCACATGAAAAATTTTCTTGTACCTTTCTCTCATAGTTGGAAGAATTCTCTTCCAAGCCTGCACTGCAAAAACCATTTTGGCACACATAATGTCCAGTAGAGTCAACATAAATGAGAGATGACCAGTCCAGAGACAAGAACTATCATTCACAATCCTCTGCATCAGAAAGTATCTCGGAGAGATGATCCAATTGAACCTCAAAAATTTCTTTGACCAACCAGAAATTTCTAACTAAATCTTCTCTCTATCTCTGAGTATACAATAACTCAGCTTGCAACTCTTCAACTCTTATTCTTTGTTTTCCATCTTTATCTGTAGATGTCAGACATCTCCTTAATGCATTCTCTTGTTGCACTAATGTTCTTGGATAATTTCTATTTGGATTTGACACACCTTCTCTCAATCATAGCTTGGATCTTATGTCCTTCAGGTCCTTCCTGCAACAACCTTTCTTCAAAATCTTCTACCAGATCACCCAGTAACGAGTTAGAAACAACTAAAATAGTAATACCCTTTTTTAGGAGATAATAAACAAAAGCATCTTCAATCCTAGGCCTACTGTCCACAAAGTAGGCATGCCACATTTCACCAATCTTTTTCATATCACCTTCATCCAACATCGAATGAATTGTATCTAGATTGAAAGGGCCAGATCCAGGAAAATACTCTTCTTCCTTCTTCTCTTTTGAGATAGTGATGAAATCTTTTGTGTTAATTTTCCTCCTTTTAGGTTATGGAGGGGAACCGCCAATGACAACCTCTAACTCCTTCTTATTGGAGGAGGAACCCTCCTCAAACTAACTAATAGGCATAGCACTAGACACTATCACACCAGAGCACAAATTCATCTACAAGGATAAGAAATAAACTTTTCATGCACTTTCTTTATCTTCCATATATTCCAGATATATGTGAACTTGCTTTCTGACATGGATGTCATTATTCCACTTAACATTCTCCTTTGATGGTAGCGAACTCATAAATTAAAATACTAAACACATGAGTAGAGACCCAAACTAGAAGGGATAACTATCAACCAAAGACATTCTAACATTCTCAAATAGGTTTTCTATTATTAGGCTACACAGGTCAAACTGTTTATTTTCCTTCACCATCTTATGTGCAAGATACACAACAATAGCCAAAGTAGAACCTTCATGATTTATGAAATATATTTTGTAAGTGATACCATAGAAACATACCTCACTGCAGGATCGACAATGGTATTTATTAGTAAAGCTCGTGGATCTTTTTCGATACCAATAAGTTCCTCCACATCTCTGTATTTCACTATTTTCTTCCCAAGGAGGTCACCAACATTACACAATCCAGTAATAGCTTCAATGGATTTCTTAGTGATCGGATAGGGTTTGTCCAAAATGATGCTACCATCCTTAAATCGACTCAACAGGAACAAGATAGACTCTTTGTTGGCCATCCAAGGAAATTCTCCCCATAAATCCATACCCAGGGCACTTATATTCTGCAATTCATCAACCTTCAACCCTAGTTCCATTTCCTTAATCTTTTGAAGATAAAAATTTTCCAACTCTACTCCCTTAAGCCTTAGTGGAATACCGCCACTGAATTTACTATTAACCAATGTAGTTCCATTGTCACACTTAGCTTCTTAAGTCCTTTTTATCACTCAACAAAACCTCTTCTTCTTTGCAAACTGTGTGAAATGATTTTAAAACTCCACCTTTTATCCTTAATTTCTCATGATGATTTTTCTTCCAAAAACTTACATCGATGACACCATCAATAGTACTTCGCTTTTCAATCATCCAGATTAAGCTTCATCATATATCACCAACCAGATCAAACTTAGTCATGTTGAAAACACATCAATATTACTTCAAAGAGGGAGAACCAATATGATATGCATTGCAAAACTCCCCCTGAGCCAAGGCAGATTGCTTAGATTCTGGAAGAGCTTGTACCAAGATCTAGTACCATAGAAGATTTCTCCACTCATTTCTTTTTTCTTTTAAACCATGACAATCTTCTTCTTAGATTCATTTGATTCTACAATCTTCTTTTTATTTTTAGGCTTTTCTGAAGCAATATATCTGCATGTATTAGCATAATACAGGTTGAATGCACTTGTAACATCTTTGTCCTGACTTAACTGAGTGAACCCTAGATCTACACTGATTAGCTTTGTGACCATAACCATGGCATAAATAGCAATTACCATGAAAGTGATTATTCATTCCATTCCTTCTAGCTGGATTAGATAATTGATTTCTACAATGACTTGTTTTGTGACCAAACTTGTGACAGTTAAAGCATTGAGTACCCGGCTCCTTCTTGATTCTACACTCTATAGCCTTATGTCCAAAACTTTTGCATAGAAAAAAATAACAATTAAATGATAAGTACCTTTGAGCATTTGGTTTCCTGACCAAAGGTCTTTTTGTAGATGCTCTAGAGTTTTGGGCCATGCTTGTTACAATAGATCTCGCTTTAGCTTCAACTACTTTGTCTTTACCCTTAGTGTTCTAATTTGAGATTTCACTGGAGAAGCCAATTCCTCCCTTATCCTTGTGAAATTTTTGTAGGCACAAGAGTTTATCTATAATTATGCTACTTTCACATACTATTGCTTCTGATTTCAGCCTTCTTAACTCTTGATCTAACTTCTCATTTTCTTATGATTTTTGTTTAATGGAATCCTTGAGATTTTCTTCAGTCTTCTTCCATTCTTCCATTTTCTGTTTGATGGTATCTTTGATATCTTCTTCATTCTTCTTGCATTCATCCAACTGTAGCTTTAGACCCACAAAACTTTCCTTTGAATCCTTTAATTCCTGGCTAACCTCTTTGTGTCTTTCTTTGAATTTCTATATTTTCTCCCTTAACTTTGAGATACAAGCATTTTCCTCTTTGAGGTTTTCTTTCAATTATTCTTTTTTAGATTTCATCTTTTCCATATCATCTAACATTATCTTCATTTCTTCCTCAAAGTAATAATCTCCTGCCATCTGTTCAAACTACCAAGATCTCCCTTAAGTGGTTAAGCTCTATCTGCAAGGGACCAAGCTCTGATACCAATTGTTGAACAATTCAGATAACTGAGAGGGGGGGTGAATCAGTTATCATAAAACAATTTTCTTTACTTTAATTAATCTAGAGTAGGCTTATATCAATTAGATAATAGTTTAACATATATGAACATGAAAGCACATAACACCATGCACAATGAACACCAAAATTTACATGGAAACCCAAGAAGAGAAAAACCACAGAGAATTATAATTCTCAATTATAAAACACTGGTTAAGGTGACACCGGTTAAAGTGATTTTTACAAGGGCCCACTACTAAATTTCTCACTACAGATAAGGCTCACTTTCGGTGGGCTCACTACCCAATTAAAATATTTGATTATAAAATAGTCTCATTGACAAAAATGAACTGATGAATTTGCATCTATATATGCATGAAGTCAGTTCCAATTTAGAGCACAATATCTTTTTGTAACAGATCTGGCCAAGAATCTTCTACACACCTTCCTCACACAACCTCTACAAAGTAGATTACTTCTCCCTAACACTTGCCTTCAACTTTCGTATCGCATAATCCTTTGCTCCCTTATATCTATTCACACACTACATACACCACACTTCTTACTTCATCAAACAAAATCAACTTTTACTTATACCATTCCATGCTTTCATAATCTCATAGGTGAACCAAACACAATTTCTTCATAATCTCCTAAGTCAACCTAGCAAAAACATGTCGGCTTGAAGAACAACCTTGAAATACCTTATGAAAAACATGTCGTCTTGAAGAACACTCTTGAAATATTCAATAAGGCTTGGCACGCAAGCACTAGACCCAAAATATAGGTTGCACATAAATATCTTCTTACCATGTTACCAAGGGACCCATAAATAGTACTTCATAATCTCATAGGTCAACCAAACACAATTTCTTCATAATCTCCTAAGTTAGCCTAGCAAAAACATGTCGGCTTGAAGAACAACCTTGAAATACCTTATGAAAAACATGTCGTCTTGAAGAAAACTCTTGAAATATTCAATAAGGCTTGGCACACAAGCACTAGACCCAAAATATAGGTTGCACATAAATATCTTCTTACCATGTTACTTAGCTTCTTAAGTCCTTTTTATCACTCAACAAAACCTCTTCTTCTTTGCAAACTGTGAGAAATGATTTTAAAACTCCACCTTTTATCCTTAATTTCTCATGATGATTTTTCTTCCAAAAACTTACATCGATGACACCATCAATAGTACTTCGCTTTTCAATCATCCAGATTAAGCTTCATCATATATCACCAACCAGATCAAACTTAGTCATGTTGAAAACACATCAATATTACTTTAGAGAGGGGGAACCAATAGGATATGCATTGCAAAACTCCCCCTGAGCCAAGGCAGATTGCTTAGATTCTGGAAGAGCTTGTACCAAGATCTAGTACCATAGAAGATTTCTCCACTCACTGCCTTTTTCTTTTAAACCATGACAATCTTCTTCTTAGATTCATTTGATTCTACAATCTTCTTTTTATTTTTAGGCTTTTCCGAAGCAATATATCTGCATGTATTAGCATAATACAGGTTGAATGCACTTGTAACATCTTTGTCCTGACTTAACTGAGTGAACCCTAGATCTACACTAATTAGCTTTGTGACCATAACCATGGCATAAATAGCAATTACCATGAAAGTGATTATTCATTCCATTCCTTCTAGCTGGATTAGATAATTGATTTCTACAATGACTTGTTTTGTGACCAAACTTGTGACAGTTAAAGCATTGAGTACCCAGCTCCTTCTTGATTCTACACTCTATAGCCTTATGTCCAAAACTTTTGCATAGAAAAAAATAACAATTAAATGATAAGTACCTTTGAGCATTTGGTTTCCTGACCAAAGGTCTTTTTGTAGATGCTCTAGAGTTTTGGGCCATGCTTGTTACAATAGATCTCGCTTTAGCTTCAACTACTTTGTCTTTACCCTTAGTGTTCTAATTTGAGATTTCACTGGAGAAGCCAAGTCCTCCCTTATCCTTGTGAAATTTTTGTAGGCACAAGAGTTGATCTATAATTATGCTACTTTCACATACTATTGCTTCTGATTTTAGCCTTCTTAACTCTTGATCTAACTTCTCATTTTCTTATGATTTTTGTTTAATGGAATCCTTGAGATTTTCTTCAGTCTTCTTCCATTCTTCCATTTTATGTTTGATGGTATCTTTGATATCTTCTTCATTCTTCTTTCATTCATCCAACTATAGCTTTAGACCCACAAAACTTTCCTTTGAATCCTTTAATTCCTGGCTAACCTCTTTGTGTCTTTCTTTGAATTTCTATATTTTCTCCCTTAACTTTGAGATACAAGCATTTTCCTCCTTGAGGTTTTCTTTCAATTATTCTTTTTTAGATTTCATCTTTTCCATATCATCTAACATTATCTTCATTTCTTCCTCAAAGTAATAATCTCCTGCCATCTGTTCAAACTACCAAGATCTCCCTTAAGTGGTTAAGCTCTATCTGCAAGGGACCAAGCTCTGATACCAATTGTTGAAAAATTCAGATAACTGAGAGGGGGGGTGAATCAGTTATCATAAAACAATTTTCTTTACTTTAATTAATCTAGAGTAGGCTTATATCAATTAGATAATAGTTTAACATATATGAACATGAAAGTACATAACACCATGCACAATGAACACCAAAATTTACATGGAAACCCAAGAAGAGAAAAACCACAGAGAATGCTAATTCTCAATTATAAAACACTGGTTAAGGTGACACCGGTTAAGGTGATTTTTACAAGGGCCCACTACTAAATTTCTCACTACAGATAAGGCTCACTTTCGGTGGGCTCACTACCCAATTAAAATATTTGATTATAAAATAGTCTCATTGACAAAAATGAACTGATGAATCTGCATCTATATATGCATGAAGTCAGTTCCAATTTAGAGCACAATATATTTTTGTAACATATCTGGCCAAGAATCTTCTGCACACCTTCCTCACACAACCTCTACAAAGTAGATTACTTCTCCCTAACACTTGCCTTCAACTTTCGTATCGCATAATCCTTTGCTCCCTTATATCTATTCACACACTGCATACACCACACTTCTTACTTCATCAAACAAAATATCATAATCTCATAGGTCAACCAAACATAATTTCTTCATAATCTCCTAAGTCGGCCTAGCAAAAACATGTCGGCTTGAAGAACAACCTTGAAATACCTTATGAAAAACATGTCGTCTTGAAGAACACTCTTGAAATATTCAATAAGGCTTGGCACGCAAGCACTAGACCCAAAATATAGGTTGCACATAAATATCTTCTTACCATGTTACCAAGGGACCCATAAATAGTACTTCATAATCTCATAGGTCAACCAAACAAAATTTCTTCATAATCTCCTAAGTCAGCCTAGCAAAAACATGTCGGCTTGAAGAACAACCTTGAAATACCTTATGAAAAACATGTCGTCTTGAAGAAAACTCTTGAAATATTCAATAAGGCTTGGCACGCAAGCACTAGACCGAAAATATAGGTTGCACATAAATATCTTCTTACCATGTTACTTAGCTTCTTAAGTCCTTTTTATCACTCAACAAAACCTCTTCTTCTTTGCAAACTGTGAGAAATGATTTTAAAACTCCACCTTTTATCCTTAATTTCTCATTATGATTTTTCTTCCAAAAACTTACATCGATGACACCATCAATAGTACTTCGCTTTTCAATCATCCAGATTAAGCTTCATCATATATCACCAACCAGATTAAACTTAGTCATGTTGAAAACACATCAATATTACTTCAGAGAGGGGGAACCAATAGGATATGCATTGCAAAACTCCCCCTGAGCCAAGGCAGATTGCTTAGATTCTGGAAGAGCTTGTACCAAGATCTAGTACCATAGAAGATTTCTCCACTCATTTCCTTTTTCTTTTAAACCATGACAATCTTCTTCTTAGATTCATTTGATTCTACAATCTTCTTTTTATTTTTAGGCTTTTCCGAAGCAATATATCTGCATGTATTAGCATAATACAGGTTGAATGCACTTGTAACATCTTTGTCCTAACTTAACTGAGTGAACCCTAGATCTACACTGATTAGCTTTGTGACCATAACCATGGCATAAATAGCAATTACCATGAAAGTGATTATTCATTCCATTCCTTCTAGCTGGATTAGATAATTGATTTCTACAATGACTTGTTTTGTGACCAAACTTGTGACAGTTAAAGCATTGAGTACCCGGCTCCTTCTTGATTCTACACTCTATAGCCTTATGTCCAAAACTTTTGCATAGAAAAAAATAACAATTAAATGATAAGTACCTTTGAGCATTTGGTTTCCTAACCAAAGGTCTTTTTGTAGATGCTCTAGAGTTTTGGGCCATGCTTGTTACAATAGATCTCGCTTTAGCTTCAACTACTTTGTCTTTACCCTTAGTGTTCTAATTTGAGATTTCACTGGAGAAGCCAATTCCTCCCTTATCCTTGTGAAATTTTTGTAGGCACAAGAGTTTATCTATAATTATGCTACTTTCACATACTATTGCTTCTGATTTCAGCCTTCTTAACTCTTGATCTAACTTCTCATTTTCTTATGATTTTTGTTTAATGGAATCCTTGAGATTTTCTTCAGTCTTCTTCCATTCTTCCATTTTCTGTTTGATGGTATCTTTGATATCTTCTTCATTCTTCTTGCATTCATCCAACTGTAGCTTTAGACCCACAAAACTTTCCTTTGAATCCTTTAATTCCTGGCTAACCTCTTTGTGTCTTTCTTTGAATTTCTATATTTTCTCCCTTAACTTTGAGATACAAGCATTTTCCTCTTTGAGGTTTTCTTTCAATTATTCTTTTTTAGATTTCATCTTTTCCATATCATCTAACATTATCTTCATTTCTTCCTCAAAGTAATAATCTCCTGCCATCTGTTCAAACTACCAAGATCTCCCTTAAGTGGTTAAGCTCTATCTGCAAGGGACCAAGCTCTGATACCAATTGTTGAACAATTCAGATAACTGAGAGGGGGGGTGAATCAGTTATCGTAAAACAATTTTCTTTACTTTAATTAATCTAGAGTAGGCTTATATCAATTAGATAATAGTTTAACATATATGAACATGAAAGCACATAACACCATGCACAATGAACACCAAAATTTACATGGAAACCCAAGAAGAGAAAAACCACAGAGAATTCTAATTCTCAATTATAAAACACTGGTTAAGGTGGCACCAGTTAAGGTGATTTTTACAAGGGCCCACTACTAAATTTCTCACTACAGATAAGGCTCACTTTCGGTGGGCTCACTACCCAATTAAAATATTTGATTATAAAATAGTCTCATTGACAAAAATGAACTGATGAATCTGCATCTATATATGCATGAAGTCAGTTCCAATTTAGAGCACAATATCTTTTTGTAACAGATCTGGCCAAGAATCTTCTGCACACCTTCCTCACACAACCTCTACAAAGCAGATTACTTCTCCCTAACACTTGCCTTCAACTTTCGTATCGCATAATAATTTGCTCCCTTATATCTATTCACACACTGCATACACCACACTTCTTACTTCATCAAACAAAATCAACTTTTACTCATACCATTCCATGCTTTCATAATCTCATAGGTCAACCAAACACAATTTCTTCATAATCTCCTAAGTCAGCCTAGCAAAAACATGTCGGCTTGAAGAACAACCTTGAAATACCTTATGAAAAACATGTCGTCTTGAAGAACACTCTTGAAATATTCAATAAGGCTTGGCACGCAAGCACTAGACCCAAAATATAGGTTGCACATAAATATCTTCTTACCATGTTACCAAGGGACCCATAAATAGGTCATACATAAGATAGGTTCATCACATAACATGATTATCAAAAGATAGCAAGCTTTGAATTACACAAAATATATTCTAGAGCTGATGCGAATTCCACAACCAAGACCAAATCTTGATTATCGTCAATTTCAGCATCAACTGGAGAAACATAATTAGACATACCAAAACTTGTAACATGCTACATGAATGTCTAGATAGAAAGGATACCCATAATAAGCTTTGAGCACAACAACCAACATCAAAAGATTAGACTTCATTATTCAGCATTAATTGTCTTCCACAGATGTCCCGAAAAAGAAGTACTGCCATATTTGGATCAAGAATAATATCCACACTGCTCATCATCAAAGTACACAACAGGATAGATCATTTATGTATAACATCTAGAGCACAACCTTCCAGATCCCAGGTTTTGACATCAATGACAACAATTCTAAGTCATCTCAACAACTTCTCAACACTCACAACCAACATTTTGGAACATAAGATTATATCCTTTGCTACACATTTTTCCAACACTCAAGAGGTTGTCTTAAACCCTTAACATAAAAAGCATATTTAGTGTTATGCTTTCCATTAAAACTTATTGAACATTTTCCACATATCTTAGCAAATGTATCATCTTCAAACCTAACTAGTCCTCCATATTTTTCAAGTTTAACAAATTTACTCTTGTCGCCATTCATATGATTAGAGCATCCAACGTCAATGATCCAATAGTTTTTCTCTTGTCTAGCATGAAAAGTAGACACCAAAGTGCCTTTAATTTTAGCACTTTCTTTTGGATCCCTTTCCTTCACATCTCTCAGAGCTAGCAGAATTAGTTTCATTTTTGAAATCCACGAACAAGAATTCACCATCCTCATCATCTCCATAATCAGATTCATCATCAGATATACTTGTGTCTTCTCTAACATAATAACTTTTCTTAATCATCTAACCTTTTTTCTCCCTATTTTTTTCATTCAAAGCTCTGTTTGGACATCTTGAAGCATAATGACCTATCTTTGCACAACTAAAACATTTGAAAGGAAACTTACCTCTATACTTTCAAGTACCCTTTTTCATTCTCTTTACAAAGTTAGCTTCCACATCATCAAGATCCTCCTGATATGATTCCACAATACTCTTTTATTTTCCAGCCTTAAAAGTAGACTCAACTTTTGCACTACTTGTACCAAATTATCTCATTTCAAAAGTAGTTAAAGAACCATACAATTGATCTCTGATATATTGATTCAAAATCTATAATTCTTTAATAACATAAAATTTATGATTATAAGCTTTAGGAAGAGTTATGAGTACCTTCTTTACCACTTCTTCATTTAGTTCCCCACCAAGAACTTTGATACCGTTGAAAAATTCATCCACCTTATGTAAGTAGCTTGTGCTATTTTCATCTTTATATATTCACAGGGTCTCAAACATGATCTTCGAATTCTACATCTTATCTTGCTTGATCTTATCGTCTCCTTCATAAATTCTTTCTAACTTTACCCAAATTTCTCTAGTAGTTTTCATATTCATAAATTTCATCAATTCTAAATTAGTAAGACCACTTAAGAGAGCATAAATTTCTTTACCATTGTTTCCATAGGCCTTGATCTCATCATCACTGGTCAGACCATTTGTAGAAATAGTATATTCTCTCTCAATAGACCTCTAGATTTCAAATCCAAGAGAAACTAGAAAACCTTCCATCCTTGTCTTCCAGAACAATTAATTTGATCCATCAAGCATAGAAACATCTTTCTTGTGCCCCATCCCAGATCTACCTCAAATGATTAATATTTCTTCAAAGGAACCTTGTTATACCAATTGTTGAGTGCATAAGTCAACTGAGAGGGGGGTGAATCAATTATTCCTTAAAACTTCAAAACCCTCACAAACATTCAAATCCACATTAATTCAATTAACCCTTAATCTATTAGAATGATTGCATGGAAAACCCAAGAAGGGAAAAACCACAGTGAGGATTAACTCACAATATAAAGTAATATCAACATTGAATACAATAGGGCTCACTATTGGAGGGCTCACTATACAGAAGAAAGAAAGGCCCACTACCAAAGGCTCAATTGAATGATAGAAAAGAAGATAGAGAAGAGTGTTACAATAAAAAATCTATCTCAATGCAATGGAAGAATACACCACAACATCACCAACACCTTCACAGTCTTTCTGAAGAATTGTAGACACCTTCTGCTCAATGCATTCAGTAATCTAACACATGAAATCTCACATTGCACTTGACAAATTCACACCCTACAACTCTACAATTTGCATCATTCACATCTCTCGCATCTATCTCATCATCCCTCAACAACTCAACTCATATTAATACCATCTTCAACCTTAAAAAATTCTCCAAGGTCAATTATGCACCTCAACCATGCAAATTCAAATTAGTTTGGTACCAAAACATTCCCACGGTGGAAAGAAATGAAGGAACTAGACCACAACAAACCTTAGCTAGGACCTAAATCCACTCATACACGCCATACCACACTTCCACAAACATCAAAGTAGCTTCACAATTAGTGTAAATACCTAAGGTTGACTGAACCTATGTTAGCACCATTAACACTTAAGTAAACACTTCCTCAAATCTAAAGATGACTCACTAAAAACACATAGCATTTTAACACAATCTACAAAATTCCACAAACATCCTAAAATCCAACAAATTCCTTCGCAACAAATTCCACCTGAAGAATGTACACATCTAGTACATTCAAACAACCTCCCACATACTGTTATTCAAGAAACTGACTTTTGAAGCACCAAACCATGAACTTCAATTGAAGAAAGATACATGCATTATAAGAACACTTCCAAGTCCACAAAACTTGATACCATTCTATAGAGAAATATGAAGCAAAAAAATTTATCGTGGACACCTCTACAATATATAGTTCACACACTGGTGAACACAACTTCCTCTACATAGTGATCCAACACACCAAATTCTGGATGCAACACCTCTAAACACCTCTGATCAACATATCTAAACTGCACAAGTAGATATTCAACCCATAAGAAATATAGAGCCAAATTAGAATGCTAATCTGCAACACAGAACATCACTGCAACACATAGTTTCTTGTTTTTATTCAAATTTTCTCAAAAGCACTTGGAAACCAAGCACTAGAAACATATCATCAACATATTCAATACTTCCTCATCAACATAGAAACTCAACTATACATGCATAGATATAATTTTATCAAATCAGCACAAGAGGTCAACACCAGTAGCTTACTAATGACAACATAATCAAAGTAATCAAAGCATTATCAGGGACAACACCAACTTCACATCCTTGCAAAAAAATCCTTCTCATACAATTGACATCAATGACAACACCAACTACTCATACTTGCAACATACTATGTCACACAAATATTCAATTCTAAGAATTACTATTTCTATGTGCAAGAGCTTATCTTTTGATTGAAATAGCACAACACATGAAAATTATAGACAAAAGGATAAAGATAGTGCCAAGTGAAATGTTGACTAGAAATAATCATATGATATCTCATGAGTGAGAAATTTGACAATGGAATGATTTATGTAGGAATACTTGTTGATGTGTATAGAGAAAGACTTGCGAGTATATGGTAGGGAATGAATCTAGTGCAAGAAAATAAGGTAAATGTAGTAGTAGAGTGTTGAATACCCAAAATATTGAGAGGGGGGGTGAATCAATATTCTATTAAACCATTTAGTCATAATCCAACCAATTATCCAAACATATTTAATTGTAACAATGAATGAGTACATGAAGGAAATCATAACACAACATAACACATGAACACCAATATTTTTACTTGGAAAACCCAAGGAGGGAAAAACCATGGTGAGGATTAACACAATATATTATAACTAGTTATAAGATATTACATGGCTCACTTCCAAGACTCACTGTCCTTAAAAGGCTTACACCCTAAAAATATATACAAGACAAAAATGGCTTCACAACCAAGGTGTGAACTGATGTAAGATGCACCTTCCTTGTGTTGAATTAAGTTCCAATGAAGTTCTAAATACAAAATGTTGCACTTCTCTGCAGTCGCTCAACATAAACAACAATTATTCCCTAATTCTAATTTCACACTTATAAATTTTCAATTTCACACAACATCAAATCTCACACCCACATCATACTACTTCACATCATCTTCTCTTCTTTTTGTGACTCAAAACTATTTCATATATATACCCCTATTACTTTTGCATACATCAATTAGGTTGGACTAATTAGATGTAGCCCCATGTCAATTCAAAAACACTTTTTCAACTTCATACATGGAAAAAAACTTCTTCGTACTAAAAAAAAATTGAATTAAGGTTGGAATGGATCTAAAATAGATCCCCTTAACATCCACAATACATATTAATCTTCATAGCACAACTTCAATCATCAGGTAAGCCAAAGATTAGACTCAACCACAAAATAATCCAATCCACCCAACATCAACCATCCATGCAATTGTACAAGAACACTCCAACTGGAATATATGTAGTGCTGAAATCTATAAATCATCTCCCAAAATTGTAGAGTTTGAAACCAAACACTGGAGGAATACAGACTAGATAACACTTATCATCTTGTACTATATAAGCCAGAATACAGCTTTAATAACTTCTTTCATTTGTAACTTTCACTCATATTGACCAAAATCATTGAAATCTCAATCATAGATGTCTTTAACTATCCCAAACAACATACTATAATTGTATAAGACGATCTTGTAATATGAGCGAATCCAAACCAAATTATCGGATCAAAGTGACACAATTTTTTTTTACCGCATCAGACAAAACTATCAACAAACATTTTTGGCATCAATGACAACATATCAAAGGATTCCTTCTTCATTCTTTCAACATAGAGTGTGAATTTAATGAATGTGTATAGGTTTTATTTTAGAATAATTTCATCTATTGAATCATGTCCTATTTTTAGATTTTTCTAAAAAATAAGAGAATAAAAGATGAAAATGGGTGTGTAACTTTCCTATGCAAAGTGTTTAAAGGAAGCACCAAGGATTTAAGGATGTTTAAAATAATTTGTGCTATACAATATGCAATGCAAAGTAATAATTTATGTGCAAAATATTTGCATAGGCACAATATAATAATTGCATAGGATGATCAATTAAATATTACTCATTTCTATAAGATTAATTGTGCACAATATTTGAGAATAAATTGTAAGAAAATTTTGAGTGTCAAGTAGTGCCAAAGATGAATCATGTATAGATAAAAGGTAAAATATAAAGAGAAAAAACATATCTAATGAAATTATGTGCACAAGAGAAGAATATTATAAGAAATAAGACATGTAAATATTTGATAATATTAAGCCACTTCAAATGAGGAACCTATAAAAATATACAATAATAACATAATTCACAATGATATTTAACTATTCCTCACTAATTCCTATATATAAGAATCATTAAGTAATATTAGTAACCTATTCCTTGCAATATTGGAATATAACACAATTATTATAATTGGGAGCTCATAAATGAATTAATTAAAGACTATGCTATCCACAAGTAAGTCGCACATATCATATTCCATTCTATAGTAAGTGCATAACATACCCCTCTCATTAAAATCTATTATCCTCGGTATTTTTTCTAGGAATGCTTCATCCATCTTCACTAACTAGATTATTCCACTTGATTATATACTCAATAATCAAACCCATTTATAACATCTTAATATTTGTTTGAAGGATTTCCTTAAATTCTAAAATGTTTTTTTCCTTCTCATCAAGTTGTAGTAACTCTATCTAGATTGAAACTCTTTATCCAATGACCTTATCCAAGCATGAATTATGAAATAATACAATATATTTTTATTTATTGAGTTAATTATATTTTGTATGCTACACTATCCAATTCATTGTCCAATTTACACTAGAAAATCCTTATATATCTAACATCTTTCTTACATCAGTATAATCATGATAACATAAGCAATAATCCAAAGTTCCTAAAAAATATGTAAATATCCTATTCACACAACTCTAATGATTTCTACTAGGGTTGGACATAAATTGACTAAGAACTACCACTACTTGGGGAACATCTATTAAAATCTATTGCATTCATCAAGATACCAATATGACTAACATAAGGTATATTATTGTAAAAGAGGGGATTCACTACTCTTGATTCTTTAAGAAAAGGAAGTCTACGGGGAGTGAATAGCACTTGATTACTTCAAAGTACAAGATCAAGTGATAGGATGCGAGATGAAAGAGATTGTAAAAAGGTAATTAAATGAAATGCTAAGCTATGAAGGGAAAACTACAAACTCACAAAAACTAGTAAAATATCATAGAATGTATATTATAGAAATAGAAAGATGAAAACTTATAGAATCTTCTCTCAAGAGGACAGAGTCATGGCCAATGGATGCCAATGCATAGTGTAGATGCCTACGCCCTATGTTATCATCCCTTTCAAACTAGGAGTTTAAACTAGGAAACAATGAGTACCCAACTCTTCTTTTCTCTAAACCTACACACAAGGATGAGAAAAAGTGTTGGGGCTATTTCAAGGCTTGCCTCAATCAAACCATTTTGGTGTTTCCACCTCCATGGACAACCAAATAGATAGAAAATAGATGATACGTGTAGTAAAATAGACAAGACATGTGATAAAGACAAACCCTGCTATGGAGGAGAACCTATATCACAAATAAAATAGACAAGATGAGTATATTTATAAATAGAGAAGAAAAAATAAAGCAATATGAGAGAATTACCAACAATCCATGGATCCCTCTTGGATTGATAGATGAGATAGTTGGAAATATGGGAGCCTAGAAACATGAGCATGAAGTGTATATAGGTTGATTTGGCTGTTCCAATGTTGTCATTGATGTCAACGTTGTGGGAAGCATATTTGGTATACTAGAAGCTGATCTATACCGAAAGTGTTCTTTATTAATGGTCTAGTGCATTGGTTTTTGAGTCCAAAATTCACCGCAATAAAAGATATGCCTCTACTCTCTTAATCATACTATTATGACTCATTCATATAGATATATCCATGATCTTGAGAAGTTTTGTGGTATGTACAGAAAGTTATCAATGAAAAAGTTCAACTCTATATACTACAGTTGTTTCTATATTCAGTATACTAGTGTGGGAGACTCTGTATTTTCTTGAGAAGAACATTTTTATGTTGCGTTTCTAATGGTAGTCTCTCCGATGCTAATGTGATGAGAAAATAGAGTAATATTAGATTTGGAAGGTGTTTGTGTTTGAGAAGCATGTGTTGGTTTGGAATTTTTGTGATTAGGTCCCATTCCTATCCAACCTAATATATGACGTGTACTAAGAAGATTAAATATACTCTGGGTATGTTAGTTGGATCCCTTACAAATCTACGCCAACTTGAAATGATGCATCACATGGATAAAAATCTGCTTTAAATCTTATATGGTGCTAACAAGAGCTATTTTTTAATTTGTATGTTTACATCTAATTAGGCCAACCTAATTGATGTATGAAATATACTTGCATATATATATGAGACTTTTTGGAGTATAAATTGTGTGTGTGTGGAGAGAGATGTGTGTAAAGTGATGTGAAGAAGATTGAGAATGTGCAAGCTTAAATTATTTATCAAATAGGAGTAATGTATTATGGGAGAATTCAGGGATCAAAGCAAAATTGTTATGTGACTACTAAGAAAAGCAGTACTTCACATTCAGAGCCTCATTGGAACTGAACGCATCACATAAAATGTGCATTCCATTAGTTTGTACTTTTGGCAGTGAGCCAGATCTTTTTGTATCTTGGTAGTTAGCCATTTCATTTTGTATTCTGGCAGTCAGCCTTTTAAGGACAATGAGTCCTGGCAATGAGCCCTGTAATATACTGTATCCAAAAATAATATATTGTGAGCTAATCCTCACCGTGGTTTTTCCCATTTTAGGTTTTCCACATAAAAAATCTAGTGTTGATGTGTTTTTTGGTGTCGTGTTCATTTCAATGTCTTCATCTTTGTTTGTAGTTATATGTGCCTTAATAATTGGGTGGTTCACAACTAAATGGTTTAATAGAATACTAATTCAACACCCTCTCAATATTCTGGATAATCAACAGAGATGTTGTATGCTTGCAAGAGAGCCTTGGATGTTGATGGGACATGAATTCAACAAAACTTCACTACAAAGAAGAGATGTAGAAGAGAATAGAGTAAGAGAGAAAGTTGGAGTGAGAAGAAGTGAGAATGAATGATAATAGAAGTGAAAATAGAGTTTTTTGAGGTTGCATGAGCGAAAAGATCTGTTACACCCACGATTTTACCATGACAATGTGTGTCATGGAGAAAGTTTGTGAGATTCCCTCATTTAAACTCAAAAAATACAGGGATGCTTGCATGTCTTGCGAACATCAACATGTTGCGCAGGCATCCAACTCAAAACTTTACAAGAAATGAGGTGGCAGACTGCTAACAATTTTCCATTGTCCCTTATGAAGTTGAAATCATGAAATTATAAGTCATAAGGTTTTTGTCATAAATGTGGCTAGGTTCCATAAATGCAATAGGCCAAATGCATAACTGTGAAATTTCCACAAGGTGCAATTTTGTGACACTACATTTTACCCCCACTTTAGTGAGTTGAATTTTTGGAGAAAAAATAGCTACACTAAAGTAGAAAATAAGACATTAGTGCAAGATAAAAAGTTTAAAATTTTTATAGATTTACGTGTAAAAATGATACTGTGGTGGCCACATAGGTTGAGCAAGCAGATATTGATGATGCCTACAACATTCAAGCTTAGTGAGAAACTACAACACTAGACATGAAGTTTTATTCTACAAAACTGAAATTTAGGCTAGTTTCAAAAATTGAAAGAAGCTACCACGGTGAGAAGAATCCTTAAAAAAAATTGGTGGTTCAGAAGAAAAATATGATGAAGAGGTGACTATATGCCCCCTCCTATTTTTTCCCCCATCTAGGTGGGATAAAAATAGGAAGGACCACTTTCGCAAGGAGAAATGGGCCAAAAATGACCTATATATACCAAAGTGGGCCCATAGAAGGGTCATTTTCACTATTCACGACAAGGATATTGTTGAATTTTGTGAAAGAAAATTTAGAAAAATGCCTCATAGATGAGATTACGTGGCCTTAAGGATTGAGTAGCTCTACATAGCAATAGTTGAGGGAGGCATGGTGTAGGAGCACCATTGAGTAAACTTTGTCAATTCAAGT
>VDFB02367531.1:0-22856 GCA_007258455.2 Sequoia sempervirens
ACATACTTAGGGGTTTTAGGGATCTTTTCTAGAGCTTCTTCCTTTTCAATTTGTACTTCATTTTCCTTACCTTTATGCTTTTATTCTTCTTTCCAAGAATACTATTTTGGTTCATATCCATCTATCATCACTAAAATTTTATATAGATCTTCATCCACCTTGACACTTGCACTTTCAACTATCCTTCTCAGAATTTTTTTGTAGCATTACTAAGCTTTAATTTTTATATAATATCCAAGGAAGATTCCTTCATCAGATCTTGCATGAAACTTTCCTAAGTTCTCTTCATCTCTCCTAATATAGAATTTGCTTCTAAACACTGAAATATTTGATAGTTGGTGTCCTTCCATACCATAACTAATAGGGAGTCTTTGAACTATTTTCATTTTGTTGAACTCTATTAGGTATGCAGATTGCAGTATGAATTGCTTCTCTCCAATAGACTTTCAATAAATACCATTAAAAATTTAAATACATGCTTCCTTATATCCAAAAATGACTCACAGACAACATAAATCACTTGAAAAGAATCTGGAATATTCTATAAACACCCTAAAATCCAACAAATTCCTTTGCAACAAATTTCACCTAAAGAACATACTCATCCTGCACACCCAATTAACTTTCCACATACTATAAAACATGAATCCAATATTGCAGAGCACCAAAATTTGAACAACTCGGATTGGAGATAGAAAAGATCAATATAAGCACACCCTTGGATCTACAAGACCAAAAACCAAACTATGGAGAAATGCGGAGAAAAACTATTTCTCCCAAACACCACTATAATACAAAGTTCACATACTGGTGAACATAACTTCCTCTACACAATGATCCAAAATGTGAAACTCTAGATATAATGCATCTAAAAACCTTTGATCAGCATATCCAATCTACACAAGTAGATCTTCAACCATGAAGAAATGTGGAGTAAAACCAAATTACTACACTTAACACCTCTCAACCATGCTATTTCTCTTTTCTTGAAATTTTCTCAAAAGCACTTGGAAACCAAGCACCACAAACACATTCTCATCATCTAAAACACCTTCTTATTACAACCAAACCAACTGCAACATAACAACTCAACCATACACATGATTATCAAAGAAACACTAGAGGTTGATACCAATGATACTACTAATGGCAACATAATGCAACAAATCAAAGCATCACCAAGGTTGACATGAATGGAAAAACAACATAGATCTATTGACATCAATGAATACACAAAATACACATACTTTCAATCCCATTTCATATTATTTGGAGTAAAGTATGGGTTTAGCTTGATTTCATTATAGGTTTATTTTTTGGTGCTTTTTTAGCCTAATTTGTAACTCATTTAATTCTTGTGGGAGTGAATGATTTGTTTTACCATGAGCTTTTTAAAGTTATAATTTTTTATGTTTTCACAACTATGTTTGAAGCCCATTTCAATCTTATGGGAGTGAAGGAAAGGTTTAGCTTGATCTATTTAAGGTTCTAATTATTTTTTATTTTCCCAATAAGAGCCCATATTGTTTTAAGGGGAATGAAGGGTGGTTTAGTTTCATCTAATTAAAGGTCTAATTTTTCATCTTATCATAATCATTTTTGGGGCCTATTTCATTTTGGGGTATTAAAGCAAGGAGGTTTATGTTGATCTTATTAAATGTTTATTTTTAATGTTTTTGTAACCTTGTTTGGAGCCCATTTCATTCTTTGAGGATTAAAGGGGGGTTTAACTTGATATTTTTAAGAGTCTATTTTTTCATACCTACATTTGGAGCCCATTTAATTATGGGTGGAGTGAAGGAGGGGTTTAGCCTACTTTTATTAAATTTATAATTTTCATGTTTTCATAGTCGCATTTGGAGCCCATGTCATTATGGGAGGAGTGAAAGAAGGTTTAACCTCATCTTATTAAAGATTTAATTTTTGGTGCTTTCATAACTGGATTTGAATCTATTTTCACTTTGGGGGTAGTGAAAGGGAGTTTAGCCTAATCTTACCAAAGGTCTTATTTTTGGTGTTTTCGCAACCACTTTTAGAGGCCATTTCATTCTAGGGGGAGTGAAGGGATGGTTTAGCCTTATTTTATTAAAGGACTAACTTTTGGTGTTTTAACAATCATATTTAGGGCCCATTTCTTTCTTGGTAGAGTGAAGGGTAGTTTTATCCTAATTTTATTAAAAGGCTTTTTTTTATGTTTTTGCAATTACGTTTGGAGCCCATTTCATTTGAGAAAAGTGAAAGTGGGGTTATTGTGTTCTTTTTAAATCTCTAATTTCTTATTTTTTTCATAGTCATATTTCTATCCCATTTCATTTAGATGGGAGTGAAGGGGATTAGTCTAATCTTATTAAATGTCTAATTTTTGGTATTTTTGGAGCCTTGTTTAGAACCTATTTCATTATATGGGGAGTGTGGGGGGTTTAGCATAGTATTATTAAAGGTCTACTTTTTGGTGTTTTTAGAGCCTTGTTTAGAGCCCATCTCATTCTAGGGGGACTAAAGGGGCTTTATCCTAATCTTATTCAAGGTCTAATATTTAGAGTTTTTTAAGCCACATTTGGAGCTCATTATATTTTGGGTGGAGTGAAGGGGGTTATCATGATCTCAACAAAGCTCGGAGTTTTTAGGTTT
This sequence comes from Sequoia sempervirens, assembly GCA_007258455.2. Taxonomy (NCBI): domain Eukaryota; kingdom Viridiplantae; phylum Streptophyta; class Pinopsida; order Cupressales; family Cupressaceae; genus Sequoia; species Sequoia sempervirens. The sequence continues at coordinate 2,632 of VDFB02367531.1, forward strand.
CCATAGCCTTGTCAAGTGACCATTTCATTTTTTGAAGGTGATTTAGCCTAATCTTATTAAAGGTCTAATTATTTAGTGTTTTCAAATATGTGTTTGAGGCCCATATAATTTGAGGGGGAGAGAAGGGGTGGTTTTAACCTAATCTTATTAGAGGTCTATGTGTTTGGTGTTTTTGTAGTTGTTTGTAGCCCATTTAATCTAGGCAGAGTGAAGGGAGGTTTAGCTTTATCTTATTAAGGGTCTAATTATTGGTGTTTTCATAGAGATCATCTCATTATGGGGTGAGAGAAGGGGGGTTTGGCCTAATCTTATTAGAGGTTTATTTTTTGATCTATTTTTTCCAGACACATTTAGAGCCCATTTATTTAACCTAATCTTATTAAAGTTCTATTTATTTTCCTTTCTATAGCCACATTCGAAGACAATTTCATTTTGGGAGGAGTGAAGTGGTTTATCCCTATTAAAAATATATTTTTTAATGTTTTCATAGTCGTGTTTAGAGCCTATTTTATAGGGATAATGACAAGAGGGATTGAGCTTGATATTATTAAAGTTCTATTTTTTGTGTTTTCAAAGTTACATTTGGCATCCATTTTATTCTAGGTGGAGTGAGGTTGGGTTTAGCCTTATTTTATTAAATTCCTATATTTTCTATTTTTATAGTTGAGTTTGAGTCCCATTTCATTTTGGAGGGAGGGAATGATGGTATTTTTGTAGCCCTATTTGGAGCCTATTTCATTCAGAGGGGTGTGTAGGGTTAGGGGTTAGGTTGATCTTATTAAAGGTATAATTTTTGGTGTTTTTACAAATACATTTGGAGCTTATTTTAATCTAGGGGAGTGAAGGGTTTTGTACCTTGCACACATGCCCCATCCAAATAGGGACCCCATTTTTCCTTTTTTCTTTGTAAGTTCCTTCTATTTTCTCTTTAGGAGAGAAGTCATCAAACATTTTCTTTTTTGTCTCATCTTATTATTTATCAAGTTATCATCAAATAGGGAAGATTAAAATAGTTGAAACTAAGAAAGGGAAAGTGGGAAGTCATTGAAAATAATTTTGAGGGTCTAAAGTTCAAGTTCTCTTGCTTTTTAGGGGTTTCTTCATCCCATGAAATTTCCCATTTTTTAGAATTTCTTCATCCTAAGGAATTCACCTATCACAAAAAATGGTGAAAAATTTGTGAAATTCAAAAATCTACAAAATTCAAAAAACTATGAAGTTCAAAAATTTGCAAAGCTCAAAAATCCTCAAAATTCCATTTTTCAGAAAAAATCCAAAGCTCTTTCAGAGTTCTGAAATTTTCTAATAGGGAAAATTTCTTGAAATAGATTTTTTTTCAACATGGAAAATTTCTTGAAATGGAAAATTCTTGAAATGGGAAATTTCTCGAAAAGGAAAATTTCTCAAAATTCAAAAATCATCAAAATTCTTGACAACCTAAGCTCTCTGATAGGGCTAAAATTTCAAAAATTCTATGATGGAACCAAAATATCAAAAAGGTTTATTTTTTATGTTTTAGGGATTGGATTTTCAACATGTGAGCTAATAAGGATGGTATTTGATTTTCAGGATCTTGAGATAAAGTTGTGGATTTTCAAAAATCGAGAAGCTATCATCAAATTATTCTTGGAAGAAGATTAAATAAATCAAAATGGGAAATGCATATGGATTCATGTCAATGATTGTTAGCCTAGGAGGTATTGTGTATCCCCAAGATTCTAGGAGAAAATCTAGAAAAGATTGTAACTAAATTAAACTAAATATTAAATGTAGTCCAATATTTAATGCTGGTCCACATAAGAATCTATTCCAAAGTATGTGCCAACTATGTAAAATATTTCTGGGATCAACAATGAGTGTTTATTTTAAATTTTGAAATGAGTATAGGTATCAAAATCAATCTTGTAACAAAGTTTTAATTTGGAGATAAAACGGAATATTTTGTAAGCATTTATTGCACCTCCAATATTAAATACAATGTAAACCACCCTAGTTTATATAGATCTGAGCCATTAATTGGAAATTAATCTAAGCCTTTCATTTTTATTTGAAATAAAAGGTTGTTCCTTTTTTTATTGTAAAAGAGGGAACTTATAATTGTTTCCAAGAAACTACCAAAATTAATATAAAAATTTATTTTATGAACTTATCTTGTGTTATATTTTGAATATTAGCATGGTTGCATGCATCTTCTATAGATTCATTTTCTAAAAATCAATTATTTTTCTAATGATTTATTGAATTTAATATTTGATGGAGTTCTAGGTTCATACGATTTGATTCTTGATGACTATAATGTTGAAATGAACAAGACAACTGAGAGGGGGGGTGAATCAATTGTAGTAGATTAAACCTTCAAAACCCTCAACAATATTCAAATACACAAGCATTCATTAAACTCTTATTTTGTTAGTCTGAGTAAACATGAAATGAAAATAATACAAACTAAAATCACAACACCATACACAAGAGAACACCACATTTGTGTGGAAAACCCAATGAGGGAAAAACCATGGTGAGGATTAGCTCACAATATACGTAATAATAAAACTGGTACAAAAGGGCTCATTTCCAGAATAAGACACATTGTCCAAAAGGGATCATAGCTAGGGATCACTACCATAGAAAGAATAAAAGAAGATAGAAGAAGAATGTTACATAGAGAACATTTCTCAATGCAACAAGGAGTCCACCACAATTGCTCGCACACTGTCATAGTCTCACGTGAAATATTTTGGATGCCTTCAGCTCACTACCTTTAGGAACCCTAACATGAAGTTCACATTTCTATGCTTAAATTCACATCACTCACATCAATCTTGCATCTATCTTGCTTCTTGCTCTTTTCCTCTCTCACTTGCATCAACACTTACATATTTATATCTATCTCTAGCTCAAAAACTTTCTCCAATGTCAGCCACTAACCATTATACATACAAATTCAAAATAGGTCAGCACCTAAGCATTCTCGCGATGGATAGGAATGAAATATGACCTACATAAATCCATAATTAGGACCAAAACATATCCCAACATACTTCAACATGCTTCCACAAGCCTCACATGTAGTGTTAAACACAAGGTCAGACAACACCCATGCAAAACACCATAATCATTAAGTACACACTTCCTTAAACCAATCCAAAAAGCTGAAAGTTTCAGAAGAAATAATTCACTTGAACTCAATTCAAAATAATCTATGAACTACTTAAGATTAATCAAACACTTAATCCAAGCTCGCATCAACAAATACTTTAACTCAGAACAACTGATAACCCTTATTTGCATACTGATAGATAGAAATCACTCTGTACTATACCAAATCAAGTGAAAACTTGAATATAGAAAGATAAAAGAATTATAATCAACTTCCCAAATATGCACAACCTAAAGCCACACAACAGAGAAAAAAAAAGAAAATAAATTTCTCCCAGGCCACATAAAACATCATTGAACAACTGGTTCACACACTGGTGAAAATATCTTGCACTGTACAATGATCTAGAAACCCAAACTTTGAATATAGGAATCTTTGAAAAACCTTTAATATCTTGTAAGATCCACATGAGCATAGCATCAACATAGAAAGAACATAGAGCATAATATCAGAGCACACTATAAACACGTGCACAACACAATTTACTCTATTTATTAAATTTTCTCAAAAGAACTTGGAAACCAAGTACCAAAGATATCATCTCAGCTCATGCTTTATTCCAACTCACCTTCAGACTCTGTAAAAAAAAGAATAGCTCCATGTACTCACAACACTTCCTCAAGGTCTCAACTACACATGCACAACCTATTTTCCTCTTTTTCACAAATTTCTCAATATCCTCAACATCTTCATCCCATAGTTGACATGAATGACAACACCAATCAATAGAATTTTTGTTGACATCAATGACAACATAAATCATTCTTGCAAAATTTCCCCCTTTGTTATTGATAGCAACACAAGATGTGAAAATCCACCAAAGACCATACAACAACTCTAAACAGTTTCTCCTAATATCTTACATGATTCTCTCTCTCTCTCCTTGAGTAGATAAGCTCATTTTCACATGATTCTCTCCTCTCCTTATAAGAGTCTCTCTCTCTCTAACAATAACTTTATGTACTTTTTCACATGATTCTCTCCCCCTTTGACATCAATGGCAAAGGATAAAATGTTTTCGTTGTTATCCCTGTTTGAAACTGGACCAAAAAATACCTACTCTAAATACTCCCCCTTAGGAGTACACCCAACTAAATCAGCAATTCAATGACAACACATGACACTACCTACTCCCCTTGAGAGGTAGCCATCAACATCAGTCCAGAAAATATATAGATCCATAGACCCACTGGACTGATGCATCTCCATATGCATCTAGTTTAAGGAAAGAGGGGCAATAACCCCCAACTTCTCCAAAAGATACTCAAAAGTTTCTTGAGGAAGAACCTTAGAAAATATACTTTGTCCTTGAATACATCACTAGATTCTTTGAAATGTTAATTGCACTTGTATTATCATAGAAGATAGATATAGGTTTGTCATATACTATTATGATATCCTTCAATGTATGTCTCATCCATAATACCTATGTACAAGATTATGTTGCAACAATATACTCAACCTCTATAGTGGATAAATAAATTGAATCCTATTTCTTACTCAGTCATGACACCAATCTACATCTATAAAATAATGCACCACCACTCATACTTTCCTATCATTAACACAACCAACCCAATCTACATATGTATAAGAACTTAATGTGAAATAAATATACTTAGGATACCACAAGACAATTCTATGTAGCTCCTAAATATCAAAATATTCTCTTCACTTCTGGAACATGTGTTTCTTTATAATCTTCTTGAAATCTAGCCACAAGACAAACTACATGCATGATATTTGGTCTAGTAGTAGTCAAATACAACAGTCCACCAATCATAGATCTATACTTGCTCTGATCAGCCTTAGGTGAATCATCATATTTTCTCAATTTACAACCAATCGCCATAGGAGTACATATCAATTTGGAGTCATCCTTTCCAAACTTATTCAACATCTCTTTGACATACTTAGACTATGAAATAAAAATTCCTTTATTTGTTTGATTGATTTGTAGCCCAAGAAATAAATTCATCTCCCCAAAAATTGACATCTTAAACTCTTTCTACACTTCTTCTGCAAACTTCACACACATATCCTCATTTCCACCAAAGATAATATCATCCACATATAATACTACTATCAATATTTTGTCTTCCTTAATTTTAAAGTAAAGATTACTATCTACGGCGACCTTACTGAAACCTTGTCATATAAAGTACCTATCCAATCTCACATACCAAGCTCTAGGAGCTTGCTTCAAACCATATAGAACGTTCTTCAACTTACATACCATATTTGGTTTATCTAAAAACTAAAATCCTTTTGGTTGTTCCATGTAAACCTCTTCTCCCAATTCTCCATTTAGAAAAACAAACTTCACATCCATCTGATAAACCATTAAATATTTATGTTCTACAAATACCAAAAAAAAATTGATAGCTTCTATCCTAGCCACAAGAGAAAAATTCTAAAAATATATATCTTCTACTTGTGAGTAACCCTTACACATAAGTCTTTCCTTTTTTCTTACTACTCCATTCTCATTCTTCTTGTTCTTGAATACCCATTTAGTTCCAATTATGTTTTTGTTTGTTGGTCTATGGACCAATTTCCAAGTCTAATTTTTCTCTATATGCATAATTTATTCTTCCATTTCCTTCATCCAATGGTCATCCTTACATGCTTCACTCATAGATTTAGGTTAAACTATAGAAAGTAAACACAAATTTACCTCAACTTCAACAACTTTTTTTCTTATCGATACACCTTTCCTCCTATCTCCAATGATCTGATCTTCAAAATGATTCTTTTGCACATACTTAGGGGTCTTCTCTGGAGCTTCTTCCTCTTCATTATACACTTCTTTTTCATCAAAATTTTCTTCTACTTCTCTACAATCAGGTTCATTTGACACATATCCATCTATTGTAATAGAATTTTGAAAGTTTTCATCAACTTTAACATTTGCACTTTCAACTATCATTCTCAACCTTTTTTTTGTAACATATATAAGCTTTGCTTCTAATAGAATATCTAAGATAGCTTCATAATACCTTGCATAAAACTTTCCTAAGTTTATTTCTTCTCTTTTGATGTAACATTTTCTTCCAAACACTCTAAAGTACTTCACTGTAGGAATCCTTCCAAACCATAGCTCATAAGGAGTCTTTGTGTTGTTAGCTTTAGCTTGAACTCTATTAAGTATGTAAAAAGTAGTATGAATAGCTTCTCTCTAGTAGACTTCCAATAGATTTTCCTCTTTCATCATATTCCTTGCAACTTCTTGAATAGTTCTATTTTTCCTTTCAACAACTCCAATTTGTTGAGGAATTTTAGGGGCACACAAATGCCTCTTTATTCCATGGAATTCACAAAACATGTTAAAATCATCAAAGGTGAATTCACCACCTTTTTCATACCTCATGCATTTTATTTTCAAATCTATTTCATTCTCAACCATAGCTTTAAATTCCTTGAATTTATCTAATGCATCAAATTTCTCTCTAAGAAAAGTAACTCATGTCATTCTAGAATAATCATCAATCAAAAGCATAAAGTACCTGTCACCTTGTAGACTTCTCACTCTTGTAGGACCACAAAAATATATATGCACTAATTATAGTATTCTGGTAGTAGATTGTTCCTTTCCCTTAAAGCTACTCATTTTTTTTTCAAATTGACAACTCTCACAAATAACATTGATAGGTTTTGTGATTCTAGGTAAATCTCTCATTGCATGAATCGAACTAATTCTTCTCAAATTATCAAAATTCATGTGACACATTCTTCGATGCCATAACCAACTATCATTAATCTGAGACATAAAGCAATGACCATCAACACCCTTAAGTTGATAGATGTTTCCATCTGTTCTCTCAACAACAATCATAGTTTCAAACCCTTTCTATATCTCACATGCTTCATCCTTAAACACAATATTATACCCTTTGCTACACATTTATCCAACACTCAAGAGATTATGTTTTAAGCCCTTAGCACAGTAAACATTGTTAGTATTATGCCTACCATCAAAACTAGTTGAACCTATTCCACAAATCTAGGCTCTTGAATCATATCCAAATTTAACTTATCCTCTATCATACTTTTCAAGTTTAACAAACTTATTTTTGTCTCTAGTCATATGATTAGAGCATCCAATGTCAACAACCCAGTAATTCTTATCCTCTTTGACATGAAAATAATATACCAAAGTACCTTCAACCTTATCCTTTATATTTGGAATACTTTCCTTCACATAACTTTCAAGGTTAGAAAAAATAGGTTCTTCTTTTATAGCCAAAAACAAACATTCATTATCATCAAAATCTCCATAATTAGATTCATCATAAAAAATACTAGCATCTTCTTTCACATAGTAGGCTTTCCTAATCATCTTTCCTTTATTTTCCTTTTTCTTATTGTTTAGAGTTGTTTTTGGACATCTAGAAGCATAATGACCTATCTCACCACAACTAAAACATTTGAAAGGTAATTTACCTTTGTACTTATCGGTACCCCTTTTCATATTCCTCACAAAGTTAGCTTCCAAATCATCAAGATATTCTTCACCTAAATCTTCAACCTTCTCTGATTTTCTATCCTTGAAAGCAGTCTCTACTTTTGTACCTTTCTTCAATTTTCTCATTTCAAATGCAATCAGAGTACTAATCAACTAATCTCTAGAATAGTTGTCAGAACCAAAATTTTCCTCAATAGCAGATACCTTTTCATTATAACAATCCAAAAGAGATTTGATAACTTTCTTCACCACTTTAGATTGTTTAACTATTTCACCAAGGCCTCTCATAGCACTTACCAACTCATGATCAACTCTCAGTATGTAGCCTTTAATTGTTTCATCTTCAGATATATACATCATTTCAAAATGTGCCTTCAATTTCTATAACTTTTCTTGTTTGACCTTCAAATCTCCTTCATAAATTATTTTTAACTGATCCCAAACTTTTTATAGCAATCTTCAAACTCACAACTTTAACTAATTCAATATTTGAAAGACTATTCACAATAATAAATCTTGCCTTAGCATTGATCTCATATGCCTTGATTTTTTCACTTGTACTTGGACCATTTAGAGTTGGAGTATATGTATTATGATAAGCCTTCTCAATCTCATATCTCTGAGAAGACCAAAATCCTTCCATATTTGTCTTCCAAAATGCATAATCTAAGCCATCGAATCTAGGATATTCAAAAGCAATCTTGTTTGCCATCCTAGATCTACCTCAAGTGGTTGAGAGATTATGCCTCAAAATTACTGGCATGTTAAGATGTTCAAGCTTTGGGCTTGTCAATTATTAAATTCATGGTAAAAGCCTTAGACATTTTGCAGTAATTGGGCATCAAGATTTGGGCTTATTACTTACCAAATCTAGTTGTGAAGTAGAGGAGTGTCAGCAATCGGGCTTCAGAGTTTCGTCATAAGTACTATTGGTGGAGTTTGTGGTATCAGGTATTGAGGGACCTCAAACCCCAAACCATGAAGGGACTTCATGTTTCAAGTTTGCATAGGCAGTAAATGCTTCATCGATGGGACAGTCAGATATCAAAGGGAGTCTTCTTAGCGTCTCCTTGATACTCCGATGTGATTGTATTGGGGTGACATTGTGATGTGATCGAGACATTGAGTCTTGTTCCCTTGACATGTCGATGGGAGACTAGGGGACTCTTGTCAGTGGGACTTGTTGTGTAGTTTTTGCACACACACCCCACTAAAAGTAGGGACCCTCTCTTACTCTAGCCTTAGATGCTTTTTGATCCTCTGATCTAGGAATTTGATTGCCCTTGAATGTGCTTGAATGTTTATTTTTCTCATGCAAATGATCCCTTGAAGTTATTTATTGAAAATCCTAAGTTTCCAGACAAAGTTTGGGTTTTTGACTGTTTTCAGGAATTTCCTCCTTGGGCAGAATTCCCTGGTTTTCTTAAAAACCCGATGAGGACTTTAAACTACACTTCAAAGATTTCGGTCCCTCATTGAATTATGCATCCACCAGATTTTTCCAAAATTCCTTTACCTCCTTAGATTCCCAAAGTCTGTCTTGGCTTGCCTAAGGAACTTATGTGCATGATTTGATTAATCATTCAAATTATAAGGTTCTCGAGATTAATTTAATTTCCCATCATTTTTTATGCTATCTTGGTAGATGGAATTGTCAATCACTATTGCACAATCATATCAGAAAGTTGGTTTATATATGTGTGTGTGTGTGTGTGTGTGTGTGTGTGCATGTCTTAGAATCTTTGTTCGCATTTCACTTCTTTGGTTTCTAATTTAAATTTCTCTGAATTTGAACTAGGGGTTGATTCAAGAATTGAATCTTCATGCATTTCATTGTGAATTCTAAGTCGTATAATATAACAACAATTTGTACTTTCTAATATTCAAGTGCAATTTGATCATGTCACCTATTGGTCTAGATTGAGGTTTGTATTTTGGTACTAATCATGTTTTGTAGGTTATGTACAATTCATCATGCTTCTTGGTCTTGAGAGAAAGTAGAGAGTATGTATTCTTAGTTGAAATGAGGGCAAAATTTATGAAGGGGTTTCCATCCTAGGATGGATTTTGGGAAAGGGCAGGATCCTAAGAGTATGTGTTTTAAAAGTATGGAATTCAAAAGCAAGACATGTCTGTAGAAAAAATAGAATGAGAGCATTGTTGTTCACAAGATAAACTCCTAGATAAAAAGAGTAGATGAATTTTGATGGGCACAGGGTATACAAAGAATAGGTGAACATGTTGATTTTCCCATAAGTTAGAGGATGAGACAGTGACAAGATTGAATTTGCTAAGAACAACATAGAATTACAGCCTGGGTTAATAAATCTTTATCAGCAGATGGTAGCTGTGGATTGAGAGATCCACAGTATGATAAGGGAGTGCCACCTATTGTTGAAGCTTCACATCATTATTTGGCTCTTTGTTTGATGTTGATGAGTGATCACTAGTGGAAGAAATTTAATTACTTGTCAATACAGCTGGAGGGTTAGATTAGATCAATGATGTTCAGGAGATTCAAATAACGATGGATTATGTGATGAAGTAAAACTTCAGAGAAATCCCTCCATGATGGAATCTACCAAGACTTCAAAATTCCTTGAAACATCTAAATCTGTGGACTTTGGTGCAGGAGCACCCAGGACATTCAGGGAACACTTCAAGAATTAGGAGAGAGCAGGGGTCAGGAGGACATTTCAAGCATGTCAAAGCATTAATTATAATGTGTTGAAACCTATAATGGCATTTGAATTTAATAAGTGAGTTGAAGATGTTACAGGGGTCAAGATTCCTGATAAGGAATCCAGTCAAAATGCAATGTAAGGGGCAAAGTATGTTTTAAAGGATTTGTTTAAATGATCTTAGGCTTTGAATAGGTTAAATAAGCTTGGATATTAGATATCCAATGGTCTTTAGGTGATAATTATTAATAAATCTCAAGATTGTTATTTTAAAATTTCAAAATTTGTTTGGGCGGGAAAGTAAGTTTAGGGGCTTAATTGGCTTTAATGAGGTGTAAACCGATTTTTGTTAGTTGGGACAGTTTTGTAGTTGATCTATAACCCCAGGGAATTCAATTGTATGGGATTGGATGAAGGATTGAAGGACATTGTACGGACTGTTTCCAAGAAAGGGCAGAAAATCACTATTTTTTGCATTTTTCTCTTGTGTTTTTGCAGTCTATTGAATTCTCTTTGAAGTTTCATTAAATGTGAAGGCCTAAGCATCATAAATTTCATGTTTTTAAATTGTTGAATGCTCTGAAAGTTCATAAAAATCAATCCTAGCACGTGTTCTTGCTGACTGTCTACAGGAAAAGGCTGAAATAGACTGTTTTGAGGGTCTTTCAATGAAATAATGATCCATTTCAAGGAATGTATTACTGGAACCCTATGAAATGGATCTAATATAACTTGTACAAATTGAAACTAACCAAAAAATATGCAGGAAAAGGTGAAGAATTGACTGTGCACAGTGAATTGGCAAAGGAAGAGGGAAGAAAGTTGACCCTAGGGTATAGCAGTGAGTAAACTGCCTTAATAAGAGGCATGTTTCTGAGTTCTAGTAGTTGTGAAATGATGAAAGGATGGTGAGAAGTCAAAAACCAAGACCTGGAAGTGATAGGAAACCCTAAAAACCAAAAGCCCTAGTTTTAAGCCAAATTAGTAAGGGTTTTGTAGTTGGGCATGTTGTGAGTATTCTTGTAGACTAAAAGTGTGAAAATCTTTGATTTGGGAGTATTTTAGGAGACTGTTGAGAGTTTCAAGGCCAGGGGACAAATCTAGAGGTGGGTTGCTTTGTTAAATAGGGCTAATTAGGCCTCATTTCAAGGAAACAGCAGGGTTAGAAACAAGAAGGTCTAAAACAAGTGGTGCAAGTAAGTTGATATGTTGCTAGGCATCACAAAACACACTTGATACAATCTTTAAGTTGGAGGTTAAAGTGCAAAGTTTGAGAGAAAAGACAGTATTCCATTGCCAAAGGCCTAATAGGGCTAGTAGGACTGGTTGAGCAGCAGAAAGGAGTTTTGTTCAAAATTTTGGTTAGGGTTTGAAACCCATTTGAATCAAGTTTATTTAAGGTCTGGTGAATTCATTTCAGTGATTGAAAGTCACAAGGGGAGGCAGAACATCCTTAATTGCAAGGTGAAGACCCTATTTCCAAGTTGGAGACTAGTTGAGAAATTGAAGAGCAAAGCTTTGTTAATCTTTAATTCTTGTGAAATTTTTGAGATCCCTGACCCTCTGCATCAGAGTGGTATCAGAGCAGTGAGTAGGTCCTTTAGGGAATTGGAGAAGTAGCAATGGCACCAAAAAACCAATTGGCAAGAGAGTTGGAAGAGTTGAAGGAGATCTTGGAGAGGGAGAGAAGAGAAAGAAGGGAACAAGAAGCAGCAAGAGCAAGAGAGGAAAGGCTATGGAGAAGAGAAAGAGACACTATGCAAGCAAGGATCAATAACCTTGAGAGGAGTAGGAGGAGAGAAGACCAAGAAGACCAAGAAAACAATGAAGAGGATGAAGAGCATGTGAGGGCAAATCAGGAACAGCAAGCTGATGATACAGAGGACCTTGAAGAAAGGAGGTTAGTGAGGTTATTGAAGGCAGTACAGGGTCATGGAGGGAAGAGTCACATTGACTTACCTATCTATCAAGGGAAGATGGATAGTGAAGAGGTATTGGGATGGCTTGATGCCATGGAAAACTACTTTGAATTTGAGGAGATGGATGAAGAAAGGAAAGTCAAGTTTGCTAAAACCAAGTTGAGAGGCACAGCATTGACATGGTGGACAAGTTTCCAGAATGATAGGATGGCTAGAGGATTGGCAAAGGTCTCTACATGGGCAAGGATGAAGAGTTTGGTCAAGGAGCAGTTTTTACCATCTGATTATACCATTCATGTGAAAAGAATGAGGCAGAATTTAAAGCAAAAGGACTTGGATGTGATGTCCTATACTGAGCAATTTCACAAGCTTAGTATTAGAGGAGGATATGAGGAAGAAGATGAGAAGATAGCCAGGTACATCAATGGCTTAAGGTACAATCTGCAAGATGAGATTGGTTTGCAATTGCCAAGAACATTAGGAGAATGTTTTCAATTGGCCATTAGAGCAGAAGAAAAGGTGAAAAGGAAGCAAGAAAGATCAAACAATGGTGGAAGAGGAGGTAACTCAAATAGGGGCAGAGGTAATAGAGAGCAAGGACAAGGCAGTAATGATAAAAGCAGCAATGACAAGGGTAAGGAGTTATTTTCTGATCAAAGAGGTGGATACACTCCAAGAGGAGGAGGCAGATTTGGACAAGGTAGAGGACCATTCACAGGCAGATGTTTTAATTGCAATGAACCAGGGCATCCTTCCTTCAAATGTCCTAAGTGGGAACAAGCTGATAAAGGTAGAGAAAGGAGAGCTACCTTGGTGCAAGAAGAAGAAGATAAGAAGGAGGAACCAAGAACACTCATGGCAGACCCTGTGACTGATGGTGAGTTTCTCATGATCAAGCAAGGAGAAAGGCTTCATCAAGAACCAAAGGTAACCATTTTCAAAACAAATTGTCTCAGTCATGGTAAGATATGCAGGTTGCTTATAGATTCAGGGTCACATAGCAATTTAGTTTCAGTTGATATGGTAACCAAGCTAGGGATTGAAACTTTTGATCATCCTACTCCCTACAAGGCCACTTGGGTAACTCAAGGACAGCATGTAGAGATTGGTAAGAGAGCTTTTGTTGATTTCTCAATTGGTTCATATCATGATAGGGTGCTTTGTGATGTTATTCCTATGACTTGTGGTCATATTATCTTGGGAAGGCCATGGCAGTATGTTAGAAGAACTTTGCATGATGGATTTCTTAACACCTATTTGGTTCACAAGGGAGATGTTAAATATCAGTTGGTTCCTTTACCTTTGGAACAGTCTAATGATAGGTTTGTAATCTGTTTTGAGAAGAGTTTGCAGGTGAATAAGCAGGGTGAAACAGGGGAAGGCATTGACAAACTGAAAAGTGGTGAGTTGCAGCAGGGTTATGAGGTGGATAGTCCATCAGATCAGTCCTTGTGGGATTTGAATAGTATTAAGATTGGTAGCATTGAATGCCCCATCAATGAGGGTAATAGTGGTGAAGTTCTTCCACAAAGGAGGCATTGGAATGAGGGCAGCAATAGGGCACAAGAACTCACTGTTTCCAAGCAGCAAAGAAGACACACTAATCCTTGTTTTGATTCTGTCAAGAATGCAGATTGGCAGAAGAGAAAAACAGTAACTTTAGGGGACTACCTGCCTTCTCATTGGAAGATGAAAGCACATGTGAGCAAGAAATTTCTTAGTGGCAACACATGGGACACTTCTTGGGACAAGAGTTCTTTCTTTCCTAGGGAGAATGGTGCAGGAGCACCCAGGACATTCAGGGAACACTTCAAGAATCAGGAGAGAGCAGGGGTCAGGAGGACATTTCAAGCATGTCAAAGCATTAATTATAATGTGTTGAAACCTATAATGGCATTTGAATTTAATAAGTGAGTTGAAGATGTTACAGGGGTCAAGATTCCTGATAAGGAATCCAGTCAAAATGCAATGTAAGGGGCAAAGTATGTTTTAAAGGATTTGTTTAAATGCTCTTAGGCTTTGAATAGGTTAAATAAGCTTGGATATTAGATATCCAATGGTCTTTAGGTGATAATTATTAATAAATCTCAAGATTGTTATTTTAAAATTTCAAAATTTGTTTGGGCGGGAAAGTAAGTTTAGGGGCTTAATTGGCTTTAATGAGGTGTAAACCGATTTTTGTTAGTTGGGACAGTTTTGTAGTTGATCTATAACCCCAGGGAATTCAATTGTACGGGATGGGATGAAGGATTGAAGGACATTGTATGGACTGTTTCCAAGAAAGGGCAGAAAATCACTGTTTTTTGCATTTTTCTCTTGTGTTTTTGCAGTCTATTGAATTCTCTTTGAAGTTTCATTAAATGTGAAGGCCTAAGCATCATAAATTTCATGTTTTTAAATTGTTGAATGCTCTGAAAGTTCATAAAAATCAATCCTAGCACGTGTTCTTGCTGACTGTCTACAGGAAAAGGCTGAAATAGACTGTTTTGAGGGTCTTTCAATGAAATAATGATCCATTTCAAGGAATGTATTACTGGAACCCTATGAAATGGATCTAATATAACTTGTACAAATTGAAACTAACCAAAAAATATGCAGGAAAAGGTGAAGAATTGACTGTGCACAGTGAATTGGCAAAGGAAGAGGGAAGAAAGTTGACCCTAGGGTATAGCAGTGAGTAAACTGCCTTAATAAGAGGCATGTTTCTGAGTTCTAGTAGTTGTGAAATGATGAAAGGATGGTGAGAAGTCAAAAACCAAGACCTGGAAGTGATAGGAAACCCTAAAAACCAAAAGCCCTAGTTTTAAGCCAAATTAGTAAGGGTTTTGTAGTTGGGCATGTTGTGAGTATTCTTGTAGACTAAAAGTGTGAAAATCTTTGATTTGGGAGTATTTTAGGAGACTGTTGAGAGTTTCAAGGCCAGGGGACAAATCTAGAGGTGGGTTGCTTTGTTAAATAGGGCTAATTAGGCCTCATTTCAAGGAAACAGCAGGGTTAGAAACAAGAAGGTCTAAAACAAGTGGTGCAAGTAAGTTGATATGGTGCTAGGCATCACAAAACACACTTGATACAATCTTTAAGTTGGAGGTTAAAGTGCAAAGTTTGAGAGAAAAGACAGTATTCCATCGCCAAAGGCCTAATAGGGCTAGTAGGACTGGTTGAGTAGCAGAAAGGAGTTTTGTTCAAAATTTTGGTTAGGGTTTGAAACCCATTTGAATCAAGTTTATTTAAGGTCTGGTGAATTCATTTCAGTGATTGAAATTCACAAGGGGAGGCAGAACATCCTTAATTGCAAGGTGAAGACCCTATTTCCAAGTTGGAGACTAGTTGAGAAATTGAAGAGCAAAGCTTTGTTAATCTTTAATTCTTGTGAATTTTTTTGAGATCCCTGACCCTCTGCATCAGACTTGGTAAATCTCCAAAGTGGTGAAACGAGAAGAAATAATTAAGGTAAGGGAAATTGGCATCTAGATCAATCGGGATGTTGTAAAGGACGAAAACGTACAATGAAGCTATTGATCATTCTGAAACAACAGAGACAACAAAGATTCCTTCCTAATGGAGCCTTCAAATCATGTTGTCGAGATATATGCACAAACTTGTGTTGTTCAGGAAAATCCATCCGTGTAGGAATTCTCCAAGAATTCATAATCCTTGAAATCATATGAGAAGGCTAAGGATGTTCGACATAAAGGATGGAGCAGACATCATTTGGGTTCTGTAAAATGGTCAAGACACAAAAATTCCAATACCATGTCTTTCAAGAATTGGTCTATCTGAGGCCTCAAATGGTTGAATGACGATGATTTGAAAAGGTGGTAGAATGAATCAATCAAAGATCTACAATTTTGTATAGTAGGGGAAACTGAAGTTACAGGGCTAACATCTTAATATTCGTAACTTCGTGCAATTTCAATACTCCACAGGTTCTGGTGCAATGGAAGTGTAGGTTGAGGCCTTGCTTTGAATCATGGAGTAGGCTTTAAAATGATAAAGTAGGGATATGATCATCCTTTATTGAGAACGGCAGGGTATCATTCTACAATCTTTATACTGCATGAGGCCTGTGAAGGATGATCGACACCAACTATGGTCATTCTGACAAATGCTAGGTAGAAGAGGAACTCTATGGCTATTTTGGTTGATGGAATTTTGGGGAATCCATAGCTGCTCAAGTTCCATGAAATTTCTAACTCCATGGGTATGTAGAATCCATGATGAATGAGGATGTGGGATGATTGGAAGTTGAAGCAATATAGAACAAGATTTCTTGGGGGCTTTGTTAAAGCCATGGCATCATAGCAGGTATCTGAACATGGCGCATAATGGTTTATGATCGATAGAAATGGCATCAAATACTCCCTTTCTCAATAAGATTTGGGCATGAATGGACATAGGTGTGAGTAAGGGAAGTCCGCGTCGAAAGCGACAGTTAAAGAATGTAGAGGAACTGTCATCTCCAATCTTGAAGTGGTTCACAATCTCTAGGAATTGTTAACAATAAATAAATTAGCAAGTGGCGTGTGGAGATAATTGGCATAGAGATTAAATGGAATGAGCACAAATGACTCCAATGTATCAAATTTCTTGATTTCCTACATGTTGCAGATAAAATGGTTGCGATGATAAGGATTTAATATGGTGACAATGCGAGGTTGGGATGAATTGCAAAGTCTCTAAAAATGTAAGAAGAGGTTCAAAATTCTTGAAGTCGCGATGCATAGTAAGTCACCGCCCTACTATTGACCAACCCGTGATGAAGGAAAATACACGATGTATGAGTCTGAGATGTCTTCGGTATATATCGAATGACAGTATATGCTTGACAAGATGCTTGTTACAATGTTCATCATTTAAATGGCTAGTGATATTATAAAAGGATTCATTAAGATTTGTGCTATGAGAAATTGGTAGAGGTTGGCTAAGGTTATGAATAGGAGGCAAGATTTAATTCTCATTTGGCTTTAGAAAAGGCAGTTGTTCGAAGTATAGAGGTTGTGGTCAGTAATGGGTCACATTTAATATTATTGGCAACTGTGGAATGTACATAGTCTTGTGGGAAATAGGATAATGTGGAGAAGAATTAGGATAAATTATTTGATTGCATGAGGCCTTTCAAACTTAGTCTTTAGGGATCAGGAATTTTAAATCAATCTGGCTTCTGTAGAATGTTGTGACCTACACGAGATTTATTCCAATATAAAGGTGATTTATTTTTATGTTCCTTTCAAGCTTCTTTGATAGACTTATAATTGTTTTGCATGATTACAGGAGGAGTGAAGTCTAGGAAGAACATCAACATAAGAAAATGTGCCTGGGGGAGGAGATTTTCAAGTTTTCAAATGCCCCACCTATGGATATGTGCCCTGATGGTGTTGACAGGAGGATTCCAAACTATGTTTTTATTGCAATACAAACATTTAATATGCACATGCCTAAGAATTTGTGCCCGAAGCTGTCTACTATTGGGGGGGTTTTCTAGGAGATATTTGCATCATGTGAAGCTATTTTATTTCTCCAATCAGGATGTTTACTGAGATCAAGTTGGCAGAATGTTGTTTTCTCATTTGTCAAGGCTGCAACTAAATTATTCTCAATGGATGATGATGTATCTAGAATTGTCAAACCCTAATGTAAGTGTTGGGTGTTCCTAGATGAGAAATCTGTGTCATTGGATTGATCTAATCTTGGACATTGAATCTAAAATGTAATTTTCTATAAAAGGCTAAGGCCTTCTCATTTGAAAGAGAGACTAGGTTTGAATTGTTGAGTTAGAAGGTCAGAATTGGCAGGTAGATTTCAGAATTAGTTGTAGGAGAGGAGAGACTTGAAATTGTTATGTAAATGCTAGAGGAGTTAATGTAATTGGGTCATTGTTTAGTGAAATTTATGTTGATCTTCAACAGTTTATGGTTTCTTGTTCTCAATTCTCAATGCTAGATGCTAGTTTCAGTTCTTTTGCAATAATGGTGAAATGTTAATGATGTTGATCGATCTCTGGTCCATACTTTTAGCAATTTGTTGATTTTAGATTGCTGTGTAAAGTTAGTTTGGGCCTTATTTTGTGCTAAGTTCAATTGTGAATTTTTATTTATATTGCACCAGTAATTGGGTATGTAGATGGATGTTCATAGTTTGAAAATATTCAGATTTCCTTAGAAGATTGCACCATTTTTGTGTAGTTGTAGGTTTGTCCTTGATCAAGCAGAGATTTGTTTTATTGAGGATCTATCCATTTGCAACATTTATCATTGTTGTGATTGATCTTAGGTGTTAGTATTAGAATCTCTCTTAAACCCTTTGTCTCTTTTTCCTTTTATTTTACCATCTAGGTTAGTTTAGGAAACAATGCATCACCATATTGTCACATCTGATGAAAAAATACTTCCAACATTGTGCATTTGTAAGGCCCCTTGTGATTACCATCATTTTACACATTATCTCTAATTTTTTTCATTGTATTGTCAAGACTTGACATTAGAGACCTTGGGGTTATCTCTTGATGCTTGCTGATAGAGATTTACCTTTCAAGAGAGATAGGATAATTGTATCTTGTCTGAGTTGTTGCTGTGCAGAAAACACCATCAATAGGACTTTGTAATTTCACCAGGAATTTGAAGTCAATCCATTCGACAAGCTGATAAGCCAATGGTTTATGGAGATGGGGGCTACATGGGGTGACATAATCCTCATTGAAGTGACACTTCAATATTGGTGGGAGTCAATATGAGGTCCCCTCAATATGGAAATGAGTGTGACTTGCCAGCCTATGAATGATGACTTGGTGGGATCTGACTATGCCAAGTTGGAAAGCAATGATTGGTTGGTGACCATTGAGGTTTTTTTGGCCAAGTGACTTGGTGAATTCAAAGAGAGCATGAACGAAGTCTCTTCGATGGTCTGATATGGTAGATAGTTAGGCTGTTTACTATAGTTGCTTGGGGAATTTGAATTGAATAATTCCTTGGTTAATTTGGAATGTAGAAAAAAGGTGAATACAAAGGGTTTTGTTTGGTGTGATGTTTTGTAATATAGTAAGAACTATGTTGTTTGATATGTGAATGAGGTTGATTAGGGAAATTGCTGCTGAAATTGATGGTGTGAATTAGCATCTAGAAGCATAATTTGTAACTTTGTATGTAATCATTATTTACTGAAATACAAAGAGATTTTGCTTGGTGTGTAGCTTTTTCTCCCTTAAAGGCTTTCCCACGTAAATCTAGTGTTCCTTCTATGATTGTGTTAAATTTTTCTACTCTATTATTCTGTTAATATGTGTCTTAATGAATTATAACTTGAATTTGAATGACATATTTGTATTTCTCTTCTAAGAATTAACATTAGGAATGTGTTTTTGCACTCATCTTTCCTTACAAGTGGTATTAGAGCATGGTCAGTTGTGTTATCCTTATGGGTAGGATGGGTTTTTTGTGCTAATTTTGCAGTGGGGGCCTTGCAGAGGAAATTGGTAGTTGAGATTATAGATTGAGATGGAAAGCACATCAGGAAGAGAAATTGAAAAGTTCAATGGTGGTAATTTTGAGTTATGGAAACTCAAAATGGAAAACCTATTGGTGGATAGAGATCTTTGGATTGTTGTTTCTGGAACTAAACCATCAGGCATGAAATAAGAAGATTGGGGCCTCGCCGATAGAAAATCCAAAGGGCTTATTAGAATATGCCTTGCAAACTTTGTTCTCCTAAAAATCCATGAGGAGAAGACCACATCTTCATTATGGAAGAAACTTGGTAATATTTATCAAGGAAAGTGTCTGGTAAATAAGTTGTTCTTGAGAAAGAAGTTATACTCCTTGAAGATGGAGGAAGGTGCATTTATTGCAAACCATCTAAATTCATTTAACATGATTGTCACCCAGTTGGTGTCTTTGGGTGTGAAGATTGCTGATGAGGATTGTTGTATGCTTTTGTTGTGTTCTTTTCCTAACATGTAGGACCATTTGGTGATGGCTATTGGAAGTACAACATCCACTTTCAAGATGGAA
>VDFB02367532.1:0-13373 GCA_007258455.2 Sequoia sempervirens
GTGCATTTGATGGACCTTCTTTCGCAAGGGTTTCGTTTCCTGGTGTTGGTGGCCATGGCCCTTTTTTTTGGGTTGTCTTTACTTTGAAGGGGGGATCTTTTCCTATTGTGGGTTTGGCCTTGTTTGAGGATATCCTACTGTTATGGTTTGGCTCTTGTCTGAGAATGCATGCTGGAGTGCTTGTGGTGGTTAGTTATGCCTGGAGAGGCTCCAGATTTTCTTGTGCCTATGGCCATACAAGGTCTGATGATGTTGCCTCTTGTTCTGCTGAAGGTTTCATGTTTCCTATGGCAGATATGAGTAAGTTTTGGTTGGAAGGTTTCTCTCCTATTTTGTTTTTGCAAGGGTTTGAATATTTTTTGGTGCTTCTTTCTTATCCCCTGCTACTTTTGGTCATGGACCTCCCCTGTACTGTTGGATAAGATATGGTTATGGGAGAAGATTTTCAAGATCCCTATGTGTTTCAAAGTTTTTATGTTGACCAGGGTTTCTTTAGTCCTTCCTTTACTATTTGGTCTAAAGTCCTCTATAGAGGTGAGGATTTTGACTAGTAGTAAAGACACCTACTACCAGCTATTCATTTTCTCTCTTGTTAATCTTATGGAGGTGGATGCTTCTTCTATTGAGGTGGAGAAGGTGTGCAGAGGAGAGGTAGTTTGCTGGTGTTGGGGGTGGTCTTTCTATCTTAACTCTTTTTCTTCTAAAGATCATTATATTAAGGTGAATTCCTCTTCTATTGAGGTGGAGAGGGGTTGCTTGGGAGAAGAGTTGTGTTGGTGTAAGAATGCTTCTCTTATGAAGATGGTGAAGGGTTGAAAGGAATTTGTTGATTGTAGCTTTTGGGGGTTGTTTGAAGCTTTGAACTGTTTGGCCTGTGGCTGCCTTATGGAGGAAACCTTCATTCATGGTTATAGGATTCATGTAAAACCCATGTTTTAGGTAATGGGAGCCTTGTGCATTTGTGGTGACTTTTCCTATAGAGGTGGAAAGAGTGCTTTACTCGGCTCAAAAATTTCTGCTCGTGGAGCTTTGTTCCTAATCTATGCTTTGCTTGTAATATTTTGGGTTCAAGGTCCCTGTCAAAACCTGGATGTATGAGATTGTCCGTCAAAACCATTGGGTTGTAGTGGGTTGTTGGTCCCATCAAAACCAATGAATTCAAGATTCATGTAAATATTGGTTCTTTTCTAGGCAACTCGCTAGCTTTTGGTTGGTTGTTGGCTTGTTGCCTCCTTGTTGGTGTTGGTTGACTTTGAATATATCTTTAGGGCAGCTTGTTCATCTTTGTGTGGGTTTTGGGTCCCCTTAAAACCTAATGGTTTCGGGTCCATTCAAAACCTGTTTACCCCCTAATTGAAAACAAGGTCATCCAATGAAGCATATATAACCCCAAGAGAATGTGTGACAAAAAATAAAATAGAATACAAACCTTAATCATACTTGAAATGAAATATATAAACACTTAAAAATTTCTAAATTGAAACCCTAAATAAAGTAAGGATAAAACCTAAGAGTAGAAACCTAGGTTTTGTAAGAAAGTTTATTTCACTAATTAGCGTAAGGAGAAAAATACCTCTTACAAAAATTATTTAAGATAATTAAATAAATAAAGCATGTATATAAAAATTAACCTATATAAACAAGATTTGGGACCATAAACAATAAATACTAAATTTAATGAATTTAAATGTGATATTTAGCTAGATTCTAAAGTTAGGAACATGAAGATGAAGATGCCACAAATGAATTCACCACTATACTAGGACTTGTGGATACTGAAAAGTATGACTTTTTCCTTGCTTGATTTGGGAATAATTAATGATAAATTAGACTTAATATCACCTTAATATAGTGTTGTGATGTGTTTTATACATCCACATTAGGTCTTGGGCCTTTTTAAAGCTAAATAAACCTAACCCTACCCTAATTTAATGTTGTAAAATGTATTTGTTTACATATTCACATTAAATTTGTGAGGCTTGTAAATCAAGTGGACCTAATCTAGTGTTGTAATGTACTTTTCACATTCACATTGGGTTTAGGGCCCTTCTAAGCTCAATAGACTCAATTTTTCCTTAATTTAGTGTTGTAAAGTGTATTTACTTACACTTTCACATTGGATTTTTGTCCCTATTGCATTTATGACCTTTATATCATCATTAATAGGACACTATGACCCCATATTGTGCATCCCAAGGCATATTTTAATCAAAGACCTGATAAAATCAACATAAAAAATGAAAATCTTCACTCCCTGACATCCTAGCTAGCAAAAGAACCCCTATGGGACCCATTCACCACTTTGGGTGAATGAGTCACATCCAGGTGGGAATCATTCACCCAAGGTGGCGAATGAGTCCCATTTGAGCTATTTTCAAAGTTTGAGTGGGAAAAACTAGGTTTTATGTTTAAATTTCTTTAATGTTAGCCTTGGGGATCCAATTAACGATCTTGCCAGTGGATTTAATATATAAAAAAGCTTCTAAATCATTATTTCATCCATCCATCCTTTTTTTCAAGTCAAGCACTCAAGGGTTAAGCATTTGAAGTCTTCAAAAAGTCATCAAGATAACTTTCAAGATCAATTTTAAGGCATTCAAGGGCAAGATTCTTCATCAATAGCTGTAGTAGTTCAAGATCCATCATCATGTCAAGGTTCTAATTGCATTATATCATGTTCATGATTCATTATCTTATTTCATAATTTTGGTTTAATTACCTAAAATGGGTTTGACCAAGGAAAACTCCTATTCCCTAACACTCAACATTTTCTCTCTCTCTTTCTCTCTCTTTGTGTGATTGTAGATCTAGGTGCTTTGAAGGCTTGGAGATCATTAAAGATTAGGTTTCAAACTTTTTGGATTTGTCTCCCTATTGGAAAGGTCAAAATATTCACAAAAAGTCACTTACAGTCCCGAAAGTCCGAGTTTCAGATTCAGACACTTGGAGGATAGAAAGAGCAGACCAAGAGCTACAAAGTCCGCTTTTTAGTTTCCAGAAAAGTCAAAGTGGACTCATTCACCAAGAGTGGTGAATGAGTCCCATTGTACCTATTTTTTAGAGATTTTTGTGGCTTTGAATACCCATTTGGCTAAAATAGGCTCCGGTGTAGTTTTCTAGAATTGGGACTAATTCACCCAGAATGGAGAGTGAATCCCACAAGGCCTAAAAATTAGCATTTTTAGGATTTTAGAGCTCTATTTCATCTCCAACAAGTTTCCAGGTGCACACTTATAGTTTTATAGATTTATGTTTTATTCTTTTTGCATTTTCAAGTCATTTAATTCAATTTTACATATCACATTGTGTTTTCTAGCATTTCATGTTTTACAGGTTTACACTTGGTGTTGAACCCCTTTCTTGTCCCCATTCATCCCCAGGGATATCTTATAGTAAGATCTCTCACATCCTTAATTGGGTTGAGATATCTAAGGTATTCTTGAATGTGAACATTGTGAAATCAGATCCCTCTCCTTGTATCCCATCTTGTGGACTAGGAAGTGAAGCATCAATTTCCCATGTCCACATTTTGGTGAACCCACATTTATAATACCTTATTTTCTGATTTCGAGTTCATCATCATCCTAGATTTAGCTTGCATTAACTTTGAATTAGGATTTTCATTAGTTAATTTGCATTCTAGGGTTTCAAAATTTTGCATTAGTGAAAGTCCATATAGGTTGCATTCTTTCATCTTAAATCATTGCAAACCATCTAAAAATTGCATTTTCACTTAGGATACATATCATACAACATAAAAGGCATAAAAAACAATTCTAATTTTTTTTTTTTAAAAGCTCCCCATTGGGACTCATTCGCCACCTTGGGTGAATCGGTCCCTTTGCACCCCTGAAACTGCTTTTTACAACAGTAAAAACCTTGTTTCTACACTTCTGTTTGCTTCCATTAACTATTTTTTTCAGTTGGTAAAGTTTCTCTTACATGCATTTCACTAAATCTAGCTTAAATTGGTCCATTTCATGCATTTCTTAATTTCAAATTTGTATTCACAACATCTCATTTTCAGATCATTGCAGATTGTAATTAGTAAATTACCTTGATTAAAATCTGAAAAATTGCATTTCATCCTAAGTATTTACATTGCATTTTAAGTTTGCATAGCTTCTATCATTAGAAATGGCATTATTTATACTCATGGAAATTATGGATAGCATTATATTTTTTCAATTTTCATTTTTAACATTAGTTCCTAGTTCATTTAGATTAGATTCATTAGGACAAGAAAACAAAAAAACAAAAAACATCACAAGAAACAATTCAAAAAATGCTTACATTTAGAAAAATTATGTCATCCAATCCATTTAGTAGTGATGACTTAGACATGCTAGATGAAGCCCTTAAGGACTTCCTCTCACTAAGATCATCCACTAAAGGCTTGACACAAAAGGATGCAAACATTGATAATCATGATAATCATAATTGTTCTTCTCTCGATATCTCTCCCATTGGTGATGAAGGTATCTTGATGAAAGAAGAGATAATCATTTAAGATCATGAAATTATTTCTTGTCTTCCTCCTCCTCCCCTTTCCAAAGACATTATCACACATGAAGCTGAAATCAAGGCCACTACTTTACCTAGTCTCCATTCATCTCCCAACACCTCCCCTACTAGTGAAAATTCTTTAGTGAATAAGGATAAAATCATGAATGATCAGGACAAACAAAGTTTTGTGGAAGATATACTAAGAGATCCAATATTCCACTTGGGAAGATCATATCATGGGGCTGTAAATATAGGACGCGAGACCGATAAAATAAGTGTTAGAAAATGAACAACAAACAAAAGAGAGTAAATAATAACTAAAAACACCCTACACCTCAAGATTAGCCTAATGATTAACTTAACTAAGAAAAATGAAAGATTTCACCTTGTTGAGTTGTCCATTGGTTGGCCCTTCAATCTTTGATGTTTGTATGCTCCTTGGATGGCAAGATGCAAGCTATGAGATGAGGTGAGGATGGAAAGATAAGTGGAAATGGATGCAAGAGTGCAAATTTGGCTAGGTATGGCTCAAGGAAATTTTTTACAAGAGTTTGGCTAGCATGAATGATCTCCCCAAATGAGAGAAAAGAGGGGGTATTTATAGAGATTTTAGAATTCTCTAGGGAAATGGATGGTTGGGATTAAGCCAACAAATCCAAGATGTAGGGCTATGGTGAGTTGAGAACTCCTGCATACCACATCTTGACATGTAACATGTGAAGTGACTTGAAAAGAGGATGTGTACATGAGGTGGAAGGATAGTAAATGACATGGAGGTACTATATAGTACCTTGGGATTAGGACAAGATCTCCTCATAAAGGAGGTCCTTGTCCCCATGTGGGTGAGAGGACATGTGAGGAATTAAAAATTCCTCAAATATCCACATGGGGATGAGAAAATTAATTTTAAATTCCAAGGGATGCATTGGGGGATTAAATGCGAATTAAAAATTTACATGGGGAATGGAGTGCCTTCTCCAAAAGGAGAAAGCCTTTAATAAGGTTGACTTAGGACACATTCCATAAATAACATGGAGACGTAATTAAGTGATTAAGGTTGTGCAAGTACTTGATTAGACAAATTAATGACATATTAGAAGAGGGTTAGATTTCACATGTGACTTGATGTGACAAGTCAAAGATCACATGGCAAAGAGTAAAGGGAATTTAATATTCCTTGGAAGGATAGAATGAATTAAAAATTTCTTGAGAGGTTGATTAGGCTAGTTAATGAAGGATTAGAGGAGTGTTAGGTGGCTAAGAGAGATTAGAGGCCAACTTGCAAAATTTGGAGGATGTGACACATCCTAATCAAGGATTAGGCATGTGCACATCTCTAATGATGAGATTAGAAGATGGATTAGGATTAGATAAAAAATGATAGAGGATGTGACATATGAGTAATTAAATAAATGTCATATTTATTTAATTCATTTGATGAAAATGAGGATTAAAGAGATAAAGTATTTATTTATTAATTAAATACTTAGGGATTTGACATAATTAAGGATATTAATTAAATAATAGTGATATTACTTAATCAATGCAAATAAGGGGATGTTTAGGTGAAAGGGGATAAATTTGGATAAATCAAGTGTCCAAATTTAGGTGTCTACATTTTGCCCCTCTTTGAGATGGTGTTACGAAGTAACATAATTTCAAAGAATATTAAAACATAGAACCTAGAAGAAGATGGTTAGATTGGAAAATATGCCCCAGTCATTCAAAGGAGTGACTAGGAAGGAAAAAATGATGAAAATTAGGGATGAAGGATGCCCCCTCGAGAGGATGTGCAAGTTCAAAAGAACATGGGTGTGCTCTCGAAATGGAGGAGATGATGCAAGGGGAGAAGATGATGCAAAAGGGGATATGAGGAATATGATGTGAAGTGATGGGTAAGAAAGGATGAAAAGGCGGCAGGAGATTGGGAGGGGAGAGTGATGAAGGATGAATGGATGGGGGAGGGATTTTGATAGATGAGAGGATGGAGATGAAATGCAATCCAAATACAATTTTCCATCGTTAGGAGCACTGATTTTTGCTATAGTAGAAGACATGATACACCAAGGTATAAATGACCAAAGCATATTAGTGTCTAATGCATGAAACAAACACATCAAATAAAAAAGCTATCCCAACACCCCAAAGTCGTGATGACCTTGGTCGGGCCAGGTATTGGGATAACCACAAGCACACAAGGATGCCCCAACGTAACACAATACCTCAGGGATCTTGGTGGGTACTATGTGGAACAACCAAGAAGACAAAAATAGACATAAATAGATCAAGATACGCCCCTATGTTGACTAGTCAAAGCACACCATGATATGACGAATCAAGGCGACCATGACAAGTGATGATAGGGAGTTCAAATGATAAACAAAAGCCAAAAGCATTAAAAGATGGCAATCAATTTCAAACGTCCTTTTCCATAGGATCAAGGGGATGGATGAGATTGATGAGGTTTGTTAGGAAGGATGCATCCTGTTGAGATCGATGACGGATACTAAACTAAAAGATGGGTATGACAGGATATTCAGAACCGATTGGATATGATGATACAAGTGGATCTCGTTTGTTAAGAACCAACTAGATAAGGGAATAACTTGATGACACGACACAAGAGACATGACACAAGATAGGATACTGACACATCCTAGCGACCTAGGGGGCTCAGGGGCTGATCAAAGATTAGCCTTTCCTACGTGAAAGCACAGAGCCCTCGTAGTTTGATAAAAGGCTGATGATAGATCATGATGGAGACTTCGATGGATGATAGGATGGAAAAAGAAGAAATACTGATGATAGACGATAAAGGGGCCCCAGGGGCAGATCAAATGATCGACCTTGCCTACGTGAAAGCGCAGGGGCAACGTAGTTCGACGAAAGACCAACGATAGACAATGGATGAAGGATGATGAGATAACCCTAGATAAGGGGATAAGATGATGGGACCGAGACAATGAGACAAGATAGACCCATTGGATTGGATCGGAGGATGGTGACTACACAAAGCTCAGGGATGGGATGGTTATCCAAATCAACAATGATGAAGTGGGAGGAAGACAAGATGGATAGATGAAAGATTACTCGGGATGAACGACTACTCAAAATGATTAAACAACCACTCACAAAGGATGAATGATTCTTGGAATGAGAAGATGAAGGTTTGGAATAGATGAAAGATTACTCGGAACAAGTAAACGATTGATCGGGATTGTTGAATGAGAGTTCAAAATGATAGGAGGTTTGAAATGGATGAATGCTTACTCGGAACAAGTAAACAGATGTTTGAGATGATAGATGAAGGTTCAAAATAGATGAATGTTTACTCGGAACGAGTGAACGGATGATTAGAATGGATGAATAGGAAAAAATTGAAGAAGATGGAGGGAGGGATCTTAAGATTTGTTTCGATATCCAAAGATCTTGACTACAGATGGACTAGAGCTCATATTAGGGTTGGATTGAAGCCTAGATTAGAATGATTGGAGGATGTGATGGGATTGATTCTACACCAAATTCCGGAGTTTAAGGGATGTAAGGTGTTGACAATCAGATTTTTCTAGATTTAGCAATTTTCAAAAATTGTCAAATTTTGCCATTTTAGGAAACTTAATGGTCATACGTTTGAGAGCTCAGTTTTTTCCCAAAAAATACCCAAAACTAAGATAGGATGAATTTCCAACTAACATCCCAAATTTGAGACATGCATTCCGAGTTATTGACAATTTTTTCTTCAAAAACTGAAAAAAATACTAAATTGTGATTTTGAGGGTCAAGATGAAAGTTTGAGGCCCCGAAAATGTGGCGAAACAGGGTCCAACCAACTCATTGTCAGTTGGGAATCCACATGTCACCTCATAATGCAACCACCCGTAAAATTTCAACACAAATGGACACCCAAGTCAAAATTTATGGCCTTTGGAAGTTTCAGCATAAAAATCAAAACTCTCGAAATGAAGTCTATGTGATTAGGATAGATGATCCGATGATGGAGGAGGTGATTTTGGTGATGAAACAATGACCTACAGAGGGTGAAAAAAAAAATGTTTCCTGAAGGGCGGGTCCGTCTGTCCCCGGGTGGGTCCACTCACGGCCCGGGCGGGTCTGCCCGTGGACAGGGGCAAGTCCGCCCACGAGCTCGGGTGGATCCGCCTGCAGGAAGGCGGGTCTGCCCACGAGCTCGGTTGGGGGCCCCGCTCGAGGAGCCAAGCGGGTTTGCTCAAACTTAGGCAGGACCACCCATAGTTGAGTGGGTCCTCCCATGAGCTCGGGCGGGGGCCCCACCCGTGGACAGGGGCAGGTCCGCCCATGAGCTTGGGTGGATCCGCCCGTAGCCGCGTGGGTCTGCCCACGAGCTCAGTTGGGGGCCCCGCCCGGGGAGCCAGGCGGGTTCGCCTGAGCTCGGGCAGGTCCGCCCACGAGCTCAGGTAGGGACCTCGCCCGGGGACCCGAGCGGGTCCGCCTAGGTACAAGGGTGGGTCTGCCCAGGGATCGGGGCGGGTCCGCCCGAGCTGAGGCAAGTCTACCTAGGGACCGGGGTGGGTCCACCCAAACCAGGGCAAGTCCGCCCATGGACCAAGGTAGGGTTGAGGATTTGAGAGGACCGAAAAAAAGGGGAAAGATGAATGACGAGACAAGATAGGAGGTTGAAAAGATGTGTAAAAGAAGCTGAAGTGATGACGATAAGATAGATGGCATTGGATTGTGTGGGGAGTAGCCTATAGCTAGATACCAATAACAAGGGATTATGAGATGGGATGAGGATAGAGGATGGGGGGGATTTGGGAGATGAAAAAGATTGGTTGGATTGATGATGAGGAAAAGGTGGCCAGATGGATTGATGAGAAGGGATGCATAATGGAAGGATAGGAAGATAGGGATGGGGAGATGGATACAACAATAACGAGATGAGGATAGGGAAATGGAGGGGATTGTTCTGATGGAATGAATGATGTCTCCAAGGACTATATCACAAATGAAGATAGATTCCCCCACTCTAGATATGTCATGCGTGAGGGGGCATGAAGGATGCAACATAGAAGGATAGGAAAATAAAGGAGTGAGATGGATGAAGATAGGATGCATGGATAGGGAAGGGAGATTGAAGGTAGCATGACAGGTGGATAAGGAAAGGTAGACGAGTGTGAATGAGGGTTAGGATAGTGTGCGGATGAGGGAAATGTATGCTAAGAGGTGTCCAAAGCATGTTTATATGTTTTCCCCTATCGTGCTCAAGAACAGAAGGAGGATGGAACGATTGGGGTAAATGGGATATGCCAAGAAGGATGTGTAAGATAGGTAGGATGGAGGGGATGAATGAAAATGACATATAGGAAGAAGACAAGTGCATAGCTGGAAGCATAGCAAGAAGCATAGTGGATGGAGGGAATGCATATCAGGAAGTTGCCCCCAAGTGCAGATGGGGATTTATGCATGATGTTTATTTTCCAGGATTTCATCATGGTACTTATCCAAGGCACTTGTTTGCCAAGTTTTCACCATTGGACGAATTATTTCTCTTTACTATTTTATTTTTTTTTATTTTTTGACTTTTTTGGATTTTTTGACTTTTTGGATAAGGATAGGGAGGCGAATAAGTGGATTTGGAAGACATGCGATAAGGATATGGATGGACTCAAGCATCAAGTTCTATATGAGGTATTAAGAGCCCATGTTTGAACTAATTGTTGGATGTTAGTACAACCTTATTAGGATAAATGAATTATGCAAGAGGATGAATTATAGGGATTTGATGGGGGAGATATGAAGGATAATGGATGGGATGTTGGAAAGTGTATGGATGGAATGATGGGGTGGATGTGTGGTGGGGCGATGTGTTCAAGACCAACATTGGCACATGTGGTGGTGGATGTGAAAAGATAAGAGGATGAATGGATGGAGAATGTGGGGATAATGGAGGAGATGGGATGGTGAATTTTGGAACATAAGGACCCAAAATAGACTTAGGAGATGAAAAGGGTGTATGATTAGCTTTTGGGTTAGAAAATTTGGATGTTCTTACATATTTTTCATTTGATGGCATTGCATCTTTTTTCTTTGGGATCCACATGGTTTTGATCTTTTCTTTGGTGGGCCTTTGTGGCCTACGGATTTGATTTGGATTTAGATTTTTCTTCTCTTCACCATGTATTTTAGAGGGGACATGGGGAGCCTTAGATTCATGGGGATGTTTGGACTTATGCATTTTCTCTTTAACATCCAAAGTGATTTTAGTAGCAATGGGATGGGTGTGAGGAGATGGACGATGTGGAGCAATGGAGGTAGGATGATGAGGATTATGTGTAGATGGAGGATGTGTAGGTATGTGCCTTTGTTGATCCTAATCAGGGGACATGCGAGAGGGATGTTTATGATGGATGACATGGATAGGTGTTGGATGGATGAAGGGATGAGATGGAGGAGGTGGCTTTATGGTATAGGGGCCCAAAATAGACGTAGGACCTAGAGGAAACATGGATAGATTAGATGGAGGATGGGAGATGGTAGATGGAGGGATGTAAGGACCCAAAATGGATGGAGAAAATGAAGGAGGAATATGGATGGTTGTTTTGAGGTGATACGATAGAGGAGGAGGGATGGAAACATATGATCTGGTGGAGTGATGGGAAGAGCCGACATTTCTTTTGGAAAAGGCTCGTTGAGGGTGTCTAGAGGTTGTACCAACATCTTTAGATTGTGAATCTTGGGAAATAGGTCCAAGACCTTGCATGTAGATTTGTTCTTTGACTTTGATGGGCTCTAAAATACCTTGCTCATGAAGGCCTAAACCTTTTCCTTGATAGTTCATGTTCTTGAGCATGCGATCCATGATAGGATTTGTGGTATTCTTAAAACATGATGCAAGTCCATTATTAGGTGGAGGATGATGGGTGGTATATATGTTGTGTTTTTCTTCTACAAGGAGGCCACCATGGAAGAATGTGAGAGTACATAGGGGATATGCAAGCGGTGTGGGGGTAGCAGTTTTAGGCAATGATGGGGGATTATGCCAGGGAGATGATGGGATAGTGGCATTTGGATGGGTGGTATCAGGAGAGGGATTAGGGGATATGATAGGATCTAGATTTGTGGTAGTGGGCTCATGGGATGGAATGGATGGGGAACTGTGATCTTGAGGTGGACTAGATGGGATGGTAGGATCTTGATCTAGAGAAGGGGATATGTTGGCATGCTTTGGATTAGACTCTTGGCATGACTCATCTTGTGTGGATGGCAGCATGACAGAGTGTTGGAGAGACTCTTCAAGTTGGGGAGATGGAAGGATGGAGGATTCGATGTAGTCATCGGAATGGATTTTAGTGACACTAGGAGTGGGAGAAGTGCATTGGATTTGGGTGTCGTTGATGGGTTCGACAACTCTCGAAGTAGGGGGTTGGTGTTCAATGGATTCGGTAGATGTGATGGTAGGAGATGGGGCCTCAGTGGATTCAAAGGATGTGATGGTTTCAACGGTTTGAGTGGTGCTAGGGGTGGTAACATCAATGATAGGTGTTGGGTGGAGAAGAGTCTCGTCACTAATGATCGTGGATGATGGGTTGGGATGGCATGATTCCATGACTCCAAGGTATGGAGTGGGAGATGTCTTCTTTGTTATAAGTCCTTGGAGAACTTCTGGAGTGAGAAACTTGCATACTCTAGGTTTGGATGGCAAGTTAGGAGTGGATGAAGGATTAGGGGTTGGTAGGGGATTAGGGCTATGAATTGGTGGATTAGGATTAGATTGAGGAATGGGATTGGATGGAAGACTAGGAGTAGATGGAGGAAGGATATTGGAATGGTGAATTAGGATGGGAAGATGGATTGTAGTAAGGGTATTGGGATGGTGGATTAGGATGGGAAGATTGAGATGGCGGATTGAGATAGGGAAATGTGGATGTTGGATTAGGATAAGTTGATGTGGATGTTGGATTAGGATAGGAAGGTGTGAATGTAGGATTAGGGTGAGCAGATTGGTATGGAAGATTAGGGTAGTGGGTATATGCGGATGAAGGATTGAGATAGGAGGATGTGGACGAGGGATTAGGATGGGGGTATTGTGATGGAAGACTAGGATAAGAGGAGGTGGGTGTTGGATAAGAGGATGATGTAGATGAAGTATATGATGGATACGATGGATATCCCTTGTCGAAGGTAGCATAAGGAGCATGATTAGGCATGGATGAAGACATAATAGGATGAATTGAAGGGGTGATGGTATTTTGGAAAGTGGGTGGAGAAAACTTACTAGCAATGATAGTGTCAAGGGAATCCATGTCACATTCTTCTTGATCGACAAGACTTTCGTTATCGTTGTTGACATAATTAGGGTTTCCCTTGACTACTATTGATGGAGGATAAGGGTTCATGATGATGAAAGGATAAAGAGGATGTATCAAAGATTATGGATGGGGATGGACTAAATCTCAAATCAGGATTTAGGTCAAGCTCATATCAGGATTGGATAAAAGCTCAGATTAGGATGATCGGATGATGTAATGGAATTAATTTTGACGATCGGATTTGATTATCAAAGTATGATTACGACACTGAATCTGCTTCGGGATGGAAGTAGATTGATTGGGTTGAAAGTAATTGGATAGGGATGTGATTGGATTGGATTGGATTGGATTGGATTGGATTGGATTGGATTGGATTGGATCGATGATTGATAAGATCGAATGATGGATTAGATAGGATGATGGAAGGGACTCTAAACCCCATTCAAAGATTACCCTAGGTGACTTAGGATACCGATTGATCGGATTAAAGGAAAAAATGATGATTGTCGCACCGAATCCACTTTGAGATTGAAAATGGATTGATTGGGTCGACGATAATAATTAACTTAGGACAAATGACAA
>VDFB02367533.1:0-45004 GCA_007258455.2 Sequoia sempervirens
AGTGGTATTGTCAAAGTTGACTATTCTAGTGTAATTTTAAAGGTCCTCATCATCATGAAAGAGATCCATTGCTTGACGTTTCTTTTGCAATCTAGTTTCAACCATATAAAACTTGCTCAAAATGAAGGTGGAAGGTATGAGACTAAGGCTATGTTTTTGGTATTTTTTTAAAAATAAGGTATGTCTGAATGTAATGCAACTATTTTTTTGGTATTTTTGGTATCTTAAGGGTGAAAGGTGTCTAATACATGCAATAGGACTAAAAATGATAATGTTGGATGTTGTGAAGTATAGAATGTATGAAAATGCTCTTTTAGGTCTAAAATGTTGTAGTATGAAGGATGAAAATGACTAAGAGGCAACCGATACCTATAGTGAACTTGAGGTGTAAACACTTTTGAAAAATTGAAGAATACGATCACTAACAAGCCAAGGGTAAGCCAATGTTTCAACTAGGATTATCAAGTGGCCTTTTTATGGGGCAACTAAAAAGAGTGACAATGTGAGTTTCCCAACTAGACTTGTGAGTAGGAAATTATCACAAAAATGACAAAGGACTAAGTTAAAAAGTGACTTGGTCAAATGACAGTCTTTTGTTGAAGGAATGAGTTGTGCCAAGGTATACACATGTCCTCTATCCTAAAATGCACAAGGTGTCAAGCTTAAAATTTTGAAAAAGGTAGCCTAATGTGAGGTTGGGATATCCAAGTAATTAGGATGCTAAGGTACCTAAAACGGTGACCTAATAATGGAATGATGATATGCAAGGTAAATTAAGCAAGTTTCTGGTTTTAAACAGGAATCACAACAAGAAATTGGTCTAAAAATGGATCTCAAAGGTTTGAATCTAATTTTTCAAAGAGTTTGACTTGATTTTGACTATTTTGTTTGAAAATGTTGCTTGTTCTGAAGTTGTGAAGTATGGCAATTTTTAGGTGTAAGGTTTGTTTGTTTTTTTGTTTGAAAGACACACACATAAAATACATTGTTTTGAGTTTGATCTTGGTGTGAAATGGAAAACACTTTGAAAACACTTTGTACAACCCTAGGCTTCTCAAGACATACCACTCGCTAGATCCCTGCTTAGATTTCTCCAGCCACTTAAACAAGGAAGAAAAATAGAGACTTGGTGGCATTGGCTCCCCTCCACGATACACACTTCTCAGGCTCACTAAGTCTCAATTCCCCAAAGAGGAATTTCTATCTCTACACATGCTTAGTGAAGACATTGGGCAGCTTCAGAATGGTCATTTTTGTGCTAGTAAGTGAAAGGGATTTTGGCCACTATAACAAAGGTTCTTAGTGAATACTTGGGGACACGACTCCCCGCCAGTGTCCAACAAGCCACTTAAGGCTTAATCACTCTACTAGGGGATCTTATACATTTTACAATAGGTACCCTATTTTGAGTGACATTATACAAAAAGGGCAAAGACTGTCGTGAGAACTTGATGGTTTAGTCTTATCCTATTATATACAACCCCAAGTGAAAAACCAGTTGGAGTCGATCCCTCTTTCGAGGAAGGACCCTATAAAGGTAACAAAATCAAGAAAAGGATGCTATTTTTGATCATCGAAGATTGCACAAAGTGCAAGGAGAGAGCATACACAAGACCTTTTCCCCACACTCACATAATGTTCATTTTAATTCCAAAATTCAAATGTGTGGGTGGTTGTACAAAATTTCTAAAGGTATTTCTGATTCTCAAGATCACCAAATGGTGTGAGAGAAGAGCATACACACCTAAAAACAAAATGCAAACCACAAGACAACATGAGCACTAGTAAGTTTTAACCCCTCTTATGATGTTAAATCAAACACTCAAGTTCTTTTTAGACCCACTAATCATTCTATGTGAAAACGACATGTAAAATAAAGCAAACTAAAGGAAGATCCTTGCAAAGCACAATTAGTAGTTTTAACCTCCAATCTTTGACAAATGAAAGATTAGGTTTTAATTTTCAAATATTGGGCATTCCAACCTACAAAAAAGGTGAAAGATTAGTCACAAATATTGAAATTAAACTAGATAGAAAAATAACATTAGTCTAGCTAATGAAAATTAATAGACAAAAATTAATCTTAAAAAAATCTAATTAGTCTAAGTTAAATAATATCTAAAATATAAGTCTAAATTAAAAGGAATCTAAGATAGATGAAATTAAAAAGAAATCTAATTAATCTAAACTCTAATTAATCTAAAGTCTAAGAAAAAATCTAAAATTTAAGTAATAATTAAAAACCTAAAATCTAATAAAAAATCTAATTAAAGATCAAAATCTGATAATTTAAAGTCTAATTAAAAAGCTAGATTAAATTTTAAGGTCTAATTAAAACCTAAATCTAATTAAATTATTCTAATTATAATCTAATTGAAAATATAAATTAGATTAAAATCTAACTAAAAATCTAAATCTAATGACAAGCTAATTGAAAATATAAATTTAAAACTAATTAAAAAATATAAATCTAATTAAAGTCTTGAACTGTAAATTTTTGGCTCCAATGCACTTCTCTAGCACTTCTAGGGTTTTTCACATAAAACGAGAGAGGTAGGGCCAAAAATGCTAAGGGGTTCATTCAAATTATGTTGTGTGTGACATTATATGAGCTAAATAAAGTGATCTAAGTGCAAGTAAGTGATTTAAATAAGTGAATTTGAATGCAAAACTAAATATTTATGCTATGTTCAAAAACATGGTGTTGTTTGCAAAAAGACTAAAAGAATGAACAAAAATGCAAATAAAACTAAACAGAAAGTTATTTTTCAAAATGTGTCCACTTGGGAAATAGGAGAGGACTGGAATTTTTTTTGGAAAACTGATGAAATCTAAATTTGAGTTGATTGGGACTCATTCACCACCCTGGACGAATCAGTCCTAGTTCAAGGTTTTTCTACACAAAAACTATTTTCTGTCAACCGAGAAGTAGGATCTACATCTGACTCAAATTTGTACCTTAGGGGGGACTCATTCACCATGCATGGTGAATCGGTCCACTTTCAAATTTCTACAACTTCAAAGTTTTGTCTTGCACCTTGACACTCACACAATAATTTCTGACAGAAACTTGACTTGAGATCTCAGAAAATTCCTACAAAATAGCTTAAAATTGTTTGTCTAGTGGGGGGTTTCCCTTGGTCAAACCCCCAATTGGGTAATTAAACCTTGAATGGAGAAAAAATTGCATAAACCCTACTCTTAGATGTGTTAAAGACTAGGAAAAACTAAAATATGACAAAATTCCTATTCTATTGCTCTAGAATAAGAAATGCAAAGATGATTTATATGATGCAAGATCTCAACCCTAGAAACCTTACAACACATGAAAAATGGGAATGAAATGGCATGCAAATGATATTAAACAAACAAAATGCAAACCTTAATCTGAAGATAGAGTGAAAATGGATGATGGAATCAATATGAAACCAAGTCCTTAGGTGTGATTTGGTGGCTAGTTGTACCTCTTCACCCTAGATTTCTTCATGATTCACCATAGGAATCCATTGTCAACCCCTTGCAATGTTGGATCTTGACAAGAAGAGTGAGCTTTAAGACCTACAAAAACCCTAGCTTGCTACCCTAAAACTTCAACTTTTGCTAATGAGATTTGTTGTGGAAGACACAACTCTAAGAATTGCGCTTGAAAAATGACAAAAATATTTGTGAAATGACTTAAGATGAGTATTTGTAAGCTACTACACCTTATTTTTCTATTATTTAGACATAAGAGGCTGACATTCACTGGAAATTCAAGTTAAAGTAATCAAATTCCCACTCAAAATTGAATTTTTCCACAAAAGGGACTCATTTTCCACCCTTGGCGAATGGGTCCCACCAGAGGGGACTCATTTTCCCAAGGTGGCGAATTGGTCCCACTACTGATTTTTGAAGGTGGGTTTTCAGGGTATGAGATAATTAAATGTTGTTTGTTAGGTTTTATGTGATTTATCAGGTAAAACATCCCTCTAGATAAAAAATAATGGGTCTTAGGGGCTTATAAATGTTGTTTTGAAGGGTAAATGATGTGAAGGAACTCAAAAGTGGGTCTAATTATGCATGAAATTGTGTCTTTTCTCAAGAGGGTCCAATTTTCTATGACACATTTATCCCCCCACTTTAGCACCCATATGACTCTCTATGCATATGTAAGCTAAAGGACTCTAAATGATGTACTTTATTACATAAAATGATACTCATTCAATAGACGAGAGAATGAAGCCCCCAGTGTAGTTATCTACAAAACCACAACATTAGGAACTGCATCCTGCAACACACATTCATTAATTTCTCAAAAATCCTTTTATCTAACTCCTAGGAATCCAATTCGAGGGTAGATGTATGCCCCCTTTATTCCCCTTTCTTTATGGAGGTAGAATCAAGGTAGCAATCTAGCCACATCAAATAAGAAACATCATATCATAGGGAATTTCCAAGTACCATGCCACATAACGATAGATAGATGATGATGTTGAGTGTGGAATCATGATTCCAATGCATCAAATGGCATCGAAAATGGATTACCCTTGCTCCTATTATGTTGATTTGAAGAAGATCTACAATATAAGTTCTCGAAAAGATAATAACCTTATGTTAATGCATAAAAGTAAAAAGAGATGAAAAGGGGTTAAAAGAAGTAGATGAAAGTAACTTGTCATTTACTATTCATTTTACCTTCTTGTAGCTTGAGAGTGATGAGTGAGAGAAGAACATGCCGAGCAGATGGGATTACACACCTTCGTGGTTGGATGATCTTCGTGAGAAAGTGGCACATGGTGAGATGTATCATGAGGTGAGTCAATTTTGCAACTTTCACCTTGTGATTTTATAATAATTTAATATTTTAAGACATGGATAGGTTAATTTAGGGTTCTTGGAAAAAAGTTCACAAAGTGTCCCATTTTTTCGCATAGTTTCCCATTTGTTTGCAAAGTGTCCCTTTTGTTCACAAAGAGCTCCATTTCTTTGTGAAGTGTCCTATTTCTTTGCGAAGTGTTCGAAAAGGGTTCTAAAGTGTCTAGGGCCATTAGAAAAGCACACTAGATTTGCTTTAGCACACTTTCTTGATGAAATATGTGAAAATTGAAGAAATTAGATGAAATTTAGAGCATTTTGTGATGATTTTGATAGGTCTCCACCCAGTCACAATAGTGGCTAGGGGGAAGATAGCTTACATTTCTAAGAGATCATCCGCTAGTGCTATCAGTGGCAAAGATTGAGCATTTACAGTCAGTGGGTATCTATTGGGCATATCCTATGCCACCTATGAGATACCATGACACCATGCTTTTGGCTCTATGTGAGTGTTGGGATACTGATACTTGTACCTTTCATCTTCCAACTGGGGAAATGACTATCACTCTCAAGGACCTACATCACATTCTTTGAGTTCCCATTTGGGGAGAGCAGGTATATTTCTGAGGGGATTGGTCATTCTAGGAGAAGAGAGATATGCAGTATTGTCTAGGTGGTCTTGTACATGATGAGCAAGTTAGAGTGCAGATCGAGCTTCCAATGCTATGTATTCGTGAGATCCTAGGGTCAGACAGATTATGATGCACACAGTGGCACTAGTTCTCAATCTAGATGGATGATTGGCACACTTGGATGGAGGATTGGTACACTTGATACGAGGGATGTACAAGCAAAGGACAGTCTATAATTGGGGATGCTACATTTTAGCACACTTCTATTATGATCTTGGTCAATTTTTATTTCAAGAGATCGATAGTATGGTCCATTGTATGCTTCTATAGGTGTGGTTCCTTGAGCATATCACATGTACCAGGCCTGTCAGATTTCCTTGTGCTATAGCTACAGGATATCCATGAGCATTCAACTATCCTTTGGGACACCTGTGGCAGTATGGAGATTTACACTTTTGGAGGGTGAGATTTGACTAGCTAGAGGAGGACAAGATCCTATGGAGACCTTATCTACTCACTCTTCAGTGGCAAGATCCTACATGATAGTTACAGAGGATGTAGATGGATAGGTATCTAGCTGGGAGGCATGACTATGTTGTACAACCATTCTCTTATGGGTGAGTCATGCAATAGCTTGGATAGGTGTAGACACCATGGAGGGTGTGCCCCTTCATTATACGATTAGTGAAGAGTTCCTAGAGGCTAGGTGATATTGTTTGGCTGACTATAGATCATGTTTGTGAGAGTGATTTCGATGATTCAAATCATGACCAGTCACCAGCACAAATAAGCATGAGGAGTGGTGGTCATATGCACAACCAACTCCTGTGTTCCCCATGGACTTTGCTATAGGTGATATGGGACTAGCACCAGAGGAGGGTGATGAACCAAAGGAGAGAGCAGAGGAGGTATGGTATAGGCCAGCAAATATTTTTACAGATGTTATTGATGAGGAATACCAATCCGATGTCGATCCTAACTATGAGGATTAGGATGGAGAAGAGGAGGAGGAGGAGGATTATGAGGATGATTATTATGAGAGGAGGAGCCACTCCTCAATGAGGGTGATGAGGTAGCTATTGAAGATCGGTACAAGCATGGAGAGTTCTTGCATACTTATAGGACTAGATCATGGGCAATAGTTATGGCAGACATCAAAATGCAAGAGTTAGAGAGAGGCTAGCACATCCTTAATGCCCCCCAGAGAGGATGAGGTTGACATTCCTCATGCATCTAGAGACATAGGTGATGATATTTGATTTTATGCATGTCCTTTAGTGATTTATGCTTTCTATGTATATATCATGATGATGTGTTACTAATTGTGTACATTGTCTATCTTGCAGGAGTGATGAGAGATTGGCGAGAGTTCTATCGTCAGGCTGCCATAGAGGTAGTGTTTGTATCCATCGATGGGGAGGAGATGGATCCTGACTACGTGCCCCCACTGATTGTGGAGGAGGAGATAGAGTCACTTAGACCTTTCACGAGGTTATGAGAAGCATACGAGATTGTGAGGAGATGGCTTCATTGGGCTGAGAGTGCACTACAGTTAGCACAGACCTCAGCAGAGGTAGAGAGACTGCATGCAAAGTTGACATAGACATGAGCATAGAGGGATTAGATGGCAGAGGAGCAGCTTGTAGTTGTTGGTCAAGTACAAGGTCTAGAGTATGCACTTAGACTTAGCAGTTTGTGATCACGATCACACACGACCATCTCATGACAACCAAGGACCAAATCACAAGTTCCAGACCTAGAGGGGTCTAGCTCTCACAGACCTCTGTGACTTTGTATATGATATTGAGATGTATATAAAACTTGGATATATATATAGACATGCACATTTAATGTTATTATGATGTGTTTCTTTATGTGGATGTTTAAATGCAATGTGATTAATTAAATGAATTAAGGTAAAAGTATTTAATTAATGTCAACATGATTTAATAGGATTAATGTGATCTAATGTAAAACATATTGCAGTGCCACTTTAGATACAACATTGATAATGAGAAAAGAATATGTTAAATTAAATACACTGACGAGGATCTAACTTAACATAACATGAATGTGAATAGTATGAAACCTAAAGCAATTATAAAATCAACTTAAATAATTTCCTTAGTGTTCAAGACAAACACAAAATTAGTTGTCAAGAATGAAGCAATGTGAAAGCTATTTAGAATAACATTAAATAACGCTAAACAACACTAATGTATAAATCATACTATTTAGAGGGGTCAAATATAATACCGAAAAAAATGTGTGGAATTAATAGGTTCCTTAAGGGGTGTTTTTTCAAGCCGCATTAAGAGATAAGCACCAAAACCATGGGGTATGTGCAGGATCATCATGGAAAAAAAAGCCCTTAAGTGGCGAAAAATTCAGAAAAATCAAATTTAGGCAACTTGACGTAAAAATTTGAATAAGTTATCTATATTATTTCAAAAATATGTAAGAATAGAATTTGTAGAAAATTGAATGTAGTTTCTAAACTACTAAGTTTATTTAAAAAAAAAAAAATCTATTTGGTGAAAATTTGAAATTTCAATGGAGTAGTACTTAAATTTCAAGGAAAAGATAAGAAGTAGGTGTCTGTCTAACCACCCTAACCACAATAAGATGATAATATTTTTTTATAATATTTTAGATATAAGTAGAGGACTCATGTCCCGATGTGATGCATATTTTTTTGTATTTTTTTCCAAGTAAATAATTAATTATGAATTTTTTATTACAACTTTTAAAAAATATAAAAACTGATATGTATGACCACCTTAACCTGGTCAAGACTTCATGAAATTCAATTTTGGTTTTTTTAATCCTATAGTATGCGAAGCATATAATGTGACACATGTTTTAGATTCAAAAAATGTGATATCATTTGAAAGCTATAGACGTTTTTCAATCAGCCTATCAATCAGGACTTTAGTCGTAATTCAAATAGAAATTGAATAATAATTATTTATTAAATTCAAAGTAAAGAATAATTTATATTGGTGGAAATTTGAGAATATCCTTTAAAAACCCTTTTTGTTTCATTAATTTTAGGTAAAAAAAAGTCGTCAGCCACATACCCTACACATACTGATCATATCGCCACTTTTTGGCCCATCATGATCCAGTACATACCCCATAATTGGTATCAACTATGTAAGGTCCCAACCAATTAGGGTTGAACTTATCTTTATCTTCATTATCAACACTAGTATTGTGTTGATTTTCAATAAGAACAAAATCTCCCTTGCAAAACAACCGAGGGATGACATGAATGTTGTGTTTGTGTTGTAATTGTTTGATGTGAGCTTGGAGATGTTTGAATGCATTAATGCATTGTTCATCAAGCATCTCAAGTTGATTGAATTTTTGATATTTATAAGTGTTATCGTCAATAATATATTGGAGAGCAACTCGAAAAGTAGGAATTTCTAACTCCAAGGGCATTTAATCGCATCAATGCCATAAACAAGGTTATAAGGGGTATTTCCTATGGATGATCGAACATTAGTTCTAAAAGCCAAAAGTACATAAGATAGTTGTGTATGCCAACCTTTATGATGCTTGGTGATAGTTTTCTTGAGGATTTGTTCAAGAATATTATTAGTATTGTCAACTTGTCCATTGGATTGTAGATAATACAGTGCAGAAAAGCAATGTTGAATGTTGAATATTTCAAGAAATTTCTGAACTTCGTTATTCTTAAATGGAGTGTCATTGTCTAAAATGATTGCAGAAGCAAGCCCAAAGCAAGCAATTATGTGGTCCAAGATGAAACAACAAATTGCTTCAACAATTGTAGAACAAAGGGGAATAGCTTCCACCCATTTCATGAAATAGTCTATTGCGGTTATGATAAACATATGTCCAACAGAAGAAGGTGGTGAAATTTTTCCAATAAGATCGAACCCCCATACTGAAAATAGCCAAATGGGAACATTAGCATGAAGCTCAATAGTAGGAGCGTGGATCAAATTGCTATGTTCTTGGCATTTGTGACATCATTTAACGTAGGTGAAGCAATCCTTCTCCATATGTCTCCAATAATAACCCATATGAATAAGTTTTTGCACTAACAAATGACCTCCAAGATGACCTCCACAAGCACCAACATGAACCTGTTTGAGCACTAAATGGATTTCAAATTCTTTAAGACATCATAATAGGAGACCATTAAAAGATATTCTATACAATGCGTCTGCAAGGAACACATATTTAAGCATGAGTTTACATAAAAAAATTCGAGTATTCATTGTGGTAGGTTTGGGAATGGTACCATCTTTCAAGTAGTTGTATATTGTATCATACCATTCACACGAGGCATCTTGAGTTATCGCCAAAATGTCTGCTAATGGAGTATCAATCGAAGGTTTCATGATGGGATGGATTAAAAAGGTGAAGTTTGTGGAAGGATCGTGTGGGGATATAAGAGAAGCTGCACTTGCTATTGCATCCACATGGAAATTATCTTTGCATGGGATGTTATCAATGGCGAATGATTCAAACTGTTCTAATAGTTTCATTATAAAATCCTTATAGTATTTTGATAATTTGTCATGTTTAGTTTGATATGTACCATTTATTTGTTTGATGACCAATTGAAAATCACCAAAGATCTTGATATGTGTTAGCATTTATTGATAAATCATCTTGCAAACCTACGACCAATGCCTCATACTCAGCTGTATTATTTGTGCATAGAA
Source organism: Sequoia sempervirens (assembly GCA_007258455.2). Lineage (NCBI taxonomy): Eukaryota > Viridiplantae > Streptophyta > Pinopsida > Cupressales > Cupressaceae > Sequoia > Sequoia sempervirens. The sequence goes on from VDFB02367533.1 coordinate 10,130, forward strand.
AATTTAATCGATAGGATAAGGGAATAGGTTTGTCATCGGGTAGAATTAGTACCACTCCAGCACCAGAACCTGTTCTACACTTAGATCCATCAAAAAATAACTCCCATGGTTTAATGTTAGCGATTAAGAAATGATCATCAGGAAAGGAATCATGAGTAGGTAAAGCAAAAGGAGGAGTTTCAGCTAAGTGATCAATTAAGGCTTGGCCTTTGATTGCTTTTTTTGAAACAAATGTAAGGTCAAACTTAGTTAACAACATCACCCACTTAGCTAAGCATTCTGAGAGATCTGTTTTGTTGAAAAGATGTTTAAAAGGATCAAATTTTGTGATGACTTGCATTTTAGCATTTATTAAATAATGTCACAACTTATGGTTAACACTAAAGTTTGTACCCTTTCTGAGTTGTAAGAACTCAGTCACTTAGTGAAACATTGGAAGGCCTCTAATATTATGGGACTACGAATAATCAGAGGTCAATCTCCGGTGAGGGTTGGCTTCCTAACTGGTTATCACCTATGCTAATGATTCTTTTTGAGGGAAAAGGGAGAAAGACTGTTTAAAAATGAAATGCTAAAATAAAATATTGGGTGATACACCAAACTGCAAAGACTATGAAACTCAAGACTTGCATAACACTTACTTTTCAATGATAGAAAAAGAAATTTGCATTACTTACTTTTGTATGTTTTCTGCATAAATATTTCACAAAATGGTCTTAAAGCTCAGACCTCAAGAAGGAGGATGAACTCACAACTTAGAAGTCAATTTGCATTATCATGACACAATCTGTAACTTGCATTAACATAACTATGCATAGATGCATCAAAAACATGAGATAAGATTAAGAGGAGATGAAGAATCTCTCACCGTTAATATGATCAATCATAAGAAATACACAAGTATGCATGCATTGAGTAGGAAGGAAATTTTTTTCAAATATCAAAGCATCAAAGGCTTTCATTGAATTTCATGTCTCAATTGAGTTACAAAGAAAATGCCAAACTGTCACAAAGGACTGTAAAAGTCACTCCAAGTCAAAAATCTGCATAATCCAGAATTGAGTTACCAAATGAGTAGTCCAAAGACTAAGTACATGAGCTCCACCAAAATAGGTTCTAGAACCTTCATGAACTCGTATGCCATCAAAATCCTAAGATTTAGCAACAAAATTTATCTCCAAAAGAGCTCATAATGTTTGAAAAAGTCATGCAAGACTTAATCGAAACATAATACATCTCTAAAAATGTTCCAAACTACCCCTAGATACCTTCCTAATGTTTGCAAACTGCAAACAATATTCCAATATGTTCTCTCAACTTCTCAAGATTTTTCTCTCAGTCATAAATACAAATATATCTTCATCTCTCCATGGCATGGTCAAATGCATATATGCTCCTATTTCTTTTGCATTTAAAAGATAATGCTTTAAATTAAATGATTTATAATTTATCATTTAAATTAAAACATTTTACAACATATAAAATAAATGCAAAAGAAACTAGTCTAATTCTCCATATATCTAATATAAATAAGTTAGAAAATCACAAAATAGTGACATGGAAAATATAAGAGAAGAAGACCTTAAAATAAAACCCCCCAAGGAACTTTAAAAGAAATAAGGTCACGAGTCAAATAACTCAACATTTGATTTTGAAAGATAAAGTGAAATGTAAGTTTTCTATCGGCATATTAGGGAAGAGAAAAAACCCTGACATCAAAAGGCAGAGAACAAAACATCATTTTTTTCATTCTTTGAAACTTCTGAAGAAATTAGCTGTGGCCATGCTAGGGTAAGAAACCCTAAAGGAAATCTGAGGAAAACTCATTCATTCCTTTCATTTTTTCCTTATCTTCATTCTGGAGATTTCATAACTCATGGAGGCACCACCATAGATGAGCATAGGTCAAGGGTTTTTATGAAGCTTCTATATGTAGATTCTATGTGTATTTGGTAAGCATCATCATTTTCTTCACATTTAAATAGCAACTATTTGGGTGTATGCTTTCGTTTCCTGTGCATTTGATGCTCAATTCGAGCTCTACCTGAAAGATTCATTTATGTCTATATTCGATACATTGAAAGAAGATAAATGGTAGTATCATTATTCACCTTTTCTATGACAATACTATGCAAGATTATAATATGACTGAGGCTTCAAGAAATGTTTAGTCAGCCATTGGACAAACCTGCAAGCCGTGGCTTCATGTATATTGCAAATCACAAAATGTCTCCATTTGTAAATGGCCATAGCTGGGCCCCATTTTGTTCTTCTTTGTAGTTTCTGAACACGTTTCTTTATTAATGGCTGGGAAATTTTTTAGATATCAGGGATTTCCTCAAAACCCTAACTCTATCTGCCTCTTTTTACCGTGATAACCCCTGCTAAGGTTAATTTTATTTGTGACTCCATATATGATTGCTTGGCTTGACACAGTAAATCTTACAAGTTTTTGTTCTCAAATTTACCATGAGAACTCCTTATCGTGACTGTCATAATGAAAAAATGAAGCAATACACACATGACTTATATTGAGGATCATTATAAACAAGTGTCTGTTGTCCTCTTTTGAACTCGCACAATTTGACTTCATGCATGGAGATATCTCTGCATATTTGGAATGATTATCTTTCTTGAGTATGTCACTGCTTTTCCTTGATTTCATTCATTTCCTACATATTTCATGCTCATTCTCTTTATTATGACTGCCTTGACGCCATCTTGGTTGCTATATTATACTTTCTGGGCATTTCTATCTGGCCGCCATGAGTTCATATGCAGGAAATAATAAATATTCTTGTATTTTCTATGTATTTCCATGCAAATTAAATTTGTTTGATAGCCGCATCACTATAAGGGCTTCCTATACATTATTTTCATTTTGGGTTTTACCCACCCATCAGAAAGCTTTCTTTCTATTTTATGACTTATGAGTTTTTATTGAGCACATGGCTCGATGTCTCTTCTTTTAGTGTCTGGTCATTTGAAAATTTCCGTGTCTTGTATATGATGCTATCTTCTCCTTTGAAACATCCTACTATTAGCTTCATACAAGTTGTATTATCTCCTTGAACGTCCTTCTTTGACCTGTGCCCAATCTTTTATCACTGGGAAGATTCTTAACAAGTTTGTCATAGTAGATTTGCTCATATGGAGATTCATTGTTAGTACTCTTTATATATCATCCTCATAGTGATAAATATCAATTGAAAAGAACAAGTTATGTTCTTATATTATGGTTGGAATTGCATACTATAGTTGCAATCTACATTTAAAAAAAATTGTTGTTGTAGATTTAAAACTTGGTAATTTGCATTGGATGCACTGAAGTACTTAAAAGATTGTGCATATGAGCTAGGTTCAACCCTTGTGAGAGCCACATTTCCACCACTCATATTTGATCAGATAAATAATTGCACCTGTAGCTGCACATGGAACAAACAAGTTAGAAATAAAATATTCTTCATAAGTGTGTGTAATGTTCCTTTATTTTGGCCCTCATGGAAACCTATGACAGGGATTTACATTTGATGCACGTGGGAATCAATATATGTATGAATGGGTAAATGTGCATGTTTAGAACGAAACCCTTCATTGCTTAGAACTTATTGTTCTAATCCATCTCTTTACTCAATGCAGACAACCATACACCAGGGACTTAGAGACCAAGGAACTACAAGGAGCAAGGCAAAATAAAAGGGAGCAGATCTAGTTGTAGTATCATTCATTCAGGCAATGACTGGTTACCTTTTAGCATGTTTAGTTTCTTCCAACATTTACTCATTTATGCATATTTTGGTTTCTATTTGTATCAAATGAGTAAGTCAGTCTCACGACCTCATTGTGTGAGACACATGTGCCTAATTACATTCAATAAAGATTACATTTTTAAAAAAATATTTTAAATTCTTTTATGTCTCATTCAGTGGTATAAATGTAATACTTTTTCTTGTAATCTTTTAAAGTTGTTTCATTTGTATAATTGAATGTAACATAGAAGGTTTAAAATGTACCATTCATTTTGAAACATAGGTAGCTCATCCTGATTGAGCCTGTAGGTGAAAATATGGTAACACTTACTAGTAGCAAATACAAGAGCCAAACATTTTTTTTCAATTGGTGAATATCATGTTTCATAATCAATTAAGGCTTGGCTAATGTAATAAACAAGGCGTTCTTTACCATGATCATCGTGTTGAGCCAACAATGTTGCAAGAGCATGGGTAGATATGGCAATATACAAGGTAAACGGTCTATTTCACACAACAAATTGTAAAATAGGTGGAGTGACTAGATATTATTTTAGAATCTCAAAAGCTTGTTTACAATCCTCATCCCAATCAAATGAGGTACACCCTTTTTAAGGAGATGTGTGAAAGGCAATATGCAATTGACTAAAGATACAATGAAATGACAGATAGCTTGAATTTGACCTTGTAATGTGCGTAACTGAGAAATATTCCTAGGAGGTGGCATGCTAATGATTGCATTGATTTTCTTTGTGTCCACCTCAATGCCTTATGAGATATGACAAAACCCAAAAATTTTCCACTATCTACGCCAAAGACACACTTTTTTGGATTCAATCGCATATTGTATTTTTGTAATTCATTTAAAGATTTTGCGAAGGAAATTTACATTATCTTGTTGTGTTAATGATTTAATGTCCTTGCACATTGATAAGTTGTGTTGGCATTCTTTAGACCAAAGGGCATCACAACCCAACAAAATTTTCCCCAAGCAGTTGTAAAGGAAGTTTTGTATTGATCTTGAGAGTTGATAAGGATTTGATTATAACTAGAAAATCCATCCATGAATGACAACAAAGCATGTCCAGCAGTTGAATACATGATCATGTCTATATTAGGAAGCGGAAAATCATCTTTTAAAGAGGCTTTATTCAAGTATCGAAAATCCATGCATATTCTAATATGATTATTGGGTTTTGCAACTACGGAAATGTTTGAGATCCAAGGAGAATAATAAATAGGTCTAATAAAGCTTGAATCAAGGAGTTTTTTGAGCTCCTCTTTAACACACAATGCTATGTTAGGATGCATTTTTCTTATCTTTTGACGAACAGGTTTAGCATTTTCAGCAAGGACAATGTTTTTTTTTTTAATACACAAGTTTTGATATTTGTATTAGAAAGGTAAAATATTACAACTGTCTACTATGTAGGAAAGACTTCCACCCAACTTTCACCACCAAAAAACCAGACCCAACCATCGCCACCAAAAAACCAACCCAAGAAGACATTAGAAAACCATAGACCCAACCATCTAGGGCATATCACCCAATCACCAAATTAAACCTATAGAAAATATGAAATTGGACATGAGGGATCAGCCCCAACCATGAACTGTCTAAACCCAAGCCTTCAAAACACAATAAAATGGCCGAGAGCAGGCCAAGCTTCAACTAACCCAGCAAAAGGGAAACCCCAAAACACCCAGAAAACTAAACCCTACATCCTACTAGCACCAACACCCCATAGAAAATAAAGATTATCACATAAAATTGTTTACCTTGGCAAAGTCCTCAAAATCCTTCAACCACCCAATGCCACCCGCTGCCATCAAACCAAAGAACTTCTTTAGGTACTCATTTGCGACCGTTGCCACCATTATGTGCTTGACCAATGTCGGACCGCACAAGTCAAGGAGGAAAGGATACAACTTCATAGCCTCGTATGAATTCCTGATACATTCAAGGTCCCACAGTCTCGGAATACCTTTTTCCTCAACAAAAAAGCTCAACACATCATCAACTCCTTCCACCAGGTCCCTGTGGAACATCTTCAACAACAACAATTTAGCTTCGGCCTTGGCTACCCCATTAGCTAGGAGAGAGGCCAAGAACTGAGAAGAGATATGAAGATTATCTCTTCTGTATTCCTTATTAGCCAAATGACCAGCCCCCAGAACCATTTTTGTCACCACCAAAACAAAGGATTCCCCATTCAGGAGAATTCACTTCAAACACTGGTCCTTAATTTCTCTGAAAGAGGCTTGTCTGGCCACCAACTACAGGGAAATAGGGGTATCCAAGCCAAATTTCACCACACCATCAACATAAACCTCAATGATGAACTGAGAGTGCTCACCATTGACCCCTCCACTCAACCCATAGACAAAAGCCGAGACAAACACCACCATTAACAGACTCAAGCACAACAAAGAAATGATAAAAAAACCATGGAAATGTTGACTTAAACAACTAAGCCAACTTAATGCCAAGTACTTGACAGTCGCCACCATCGCTAATGAATGTCTACCAAATGTTCCAAGGCAGATCTGTATGGAGAGGCCTCTAGGCTATAATTCCTTAGGCACCCTCGAGAACAAAAAGGGAAACAGTAATAAGGTTTGCTGACAAAGCCACATGAACTCTATCCGGCTCACCCTCTCCCTCATCCCCCTGTATCCTCCACCATCTCCACCGTGGCACACATCAACCCGACCTTTCATGCCAATGAGGAGAGAAGGGAGGGGCCCACCCAACCACCCACTTCAGCAAGGACAATGTTATGCATCACAATTTTTGGGTCAATTCCTAGCATATCAGAATATTTCCATCAAATTTTTTAGGAAAATCATGAAGTAAAGCATTAGTGTCTTCTTGTTCTTCATCATCAAGGAATTTCCCAATTTTAATAACTTTATCATTATCATTAATGTCCATTGGCACATCAATTTTATCTCCTAAAGGAGTGCATTGGATTTAGGACTTTCAAATTCATAGAGCTCTTCAGTGATATTACTTGCTATTTGCTTGGTAACATTCATGGAACGAGGAATGTTTTTCATGGAAGGACACTTTATTATAAACACCTAACATTTGTTTCAAAGCCTCATTGCTGTTGACATACTTGCATGAAGGTGGTAAGGTTATATTGAGTAATTCAAGATGTTTGATTGTGAGTTTGTGTTTTGGTTGACATGTTATAGCATTAATGTTCAAAGATGGTCATTGAGTAGCTTTGGTCATTTTAGAAAAAGAATATCCCAATCCAGTTTTTGTTTCTTGCATATTAGGTTCAATAGGGACATGAATACCTTGCTCATATTTTCCACACCCTTTCCTAGTATAGCCTAATTTTTTTACAAACTCGTAGCCTTTTCCATAAATTCTTTCCATTTCGTGCAGAGTAGGTGGGGATTGATAATCTATCTCATCAAAATTTGTTGTGTACGTTGTATTGTCATTCAAATTATATGAGATAGATGTTTGAGATGATTGTTCAGAATTTTGAGTGGACATGATTGTTGGTTGTTCTTGGTTCTCATCTTTCTGTTGTGTGAGTATGTATTCACCCATAAACGAGGGTGTGAATTCTAAGGATCCCCAAGCATCGCCAAATAATTTAGAGACTGATTCCTTATCATATTGTTCAATTTCAAGAGGATCTATATTAGATGTTGGAATTAATTTTTTCAAAGGACTTGTAACCCCTTTTTCAAGGTGCAAGCAACTTTCAGGTTCAGGGTCTATTTCAACTTGATAGATATGATTGTTATGGAAATATTTCATGATATAATGAAGGGTTGAAGGCACTGCATTCATCTCATGAATCCATGGTTGGCCTAAAAGAAGATTATATGAAAGATCATCAAGAATGACATGGATAGGAGTTTGCAAAGTAGCCACCCCAATTGTACTAGGTAATGTAATTATGCCAGGCAGTTGCTTTGTTGTATTGTCAAATCCTCGAATGGAGACAAAATCAGGTATTATTTGTGACTTGTCGACATCTAATCAATCAAGAAGAGTCACACTACACACATTAGGGGTTGAACCATTATCAATGAGAGTTCGTTTGATACCTATGCGATTGAATTGAGAAAATATCATAAAGGCATCTTTTTGTTTGTGCAACTCTAAAGAAGGGAGCTCATGTTAATGAAAGGTAATGTCAAGATTATTTTTTTGGATGAGAGTTGCCACATCATTAAGAGTTGTACTAGGAGGGGTTGTGATTTGTTTTAAAGTTGTTTGAAGAATTTTGTGATAATTTGGTGAGTTTCAAAGCAAATCCCGAAGGGAAATATTGGTGTAGATAGGAATAAAATCAAAGGTTTAAATGCATTGAAGATAATAAACAAATTAAATCCTATCAAGCACCATGAAGTACAAACTAGAATGAAAATAAAAATAATAAACAAAGAACGTGCAAACCAATTTTCAAAGTAGTGTTGATTGATCTCGATGGCTCTTCTCCACCTACACAAGGATGCAAGATTTCAAAGGTTGATTGTTGGAGGAATGTTGGTTGCTCAATTCTGCAACATAACAACCTGATGAAGATGATAGATGGCGATTGAAGACTGATTTTGACAGAGTGAAGATGCTAAAAGAAGATTCGATGCAAATGGCTTGTAAAAGGTTTGATTTATAGATTTTTGATTTGGACAGAGATAAGATTTGATAAGATTGATAATGATTTGATTTTTGACAAAAGAGGAAATACAATGAGATGAGATAAGATTTTCAAAAGATAGAAAGATTTTGATTTATTGTTTTAAAGGAATTAAAACAAGATAAGATAAGATGTGAAAAGATAGAAAGATTTTGATTCTCTTTCAAAGGAAATAAATCCTGAAAAGATGAGACGGATAATTGATGAATTATGTAATTAAATAAATTAATTAGATACACATGAGTTTCAATTTTGGAAAGAAAGCGAGAAGATATTTTTAAGATTTTATTAACTAAATAAATATTTGATTTATTTAATTAATGTTGGTTTTATGATTTCATTAATTAAATAATATAAATTATTTGATTAACATTAGAAGAATTAATAGAAATGATTTAATTAATTAAATAATATAAATTATTTAATTAACATTAGAGGAATGGATGGAAATGATTTAATTAATTAAATAATATAAATTATTTAATTAACATTAGAGGAAATAAATGAAATTAGTCAAATAAATGAGATTTATTTAACTGATTAGATGATGACATGGGTACCTAGGCAAAAACATGATACAAGGTGTCTAAATGTTGCAATGTTGTGATAAGGTATCGTAAGAGGACAATTTTTTGATGTCTACATTTTGCCCCTCTTTGAGATGATGTTCGAGATGATGAGATTTGTGTCGAGTAACATCATTTCAAAGAAATTAAGATATGCATAGAGGAAAATGGATAATGATAGAAATATAGGATGATGGAATGATGATGCCCCCTCAAGAGGATAGGCGGGTTGAACAAACACGGGTAGGCTCTCGAAATGAAATGATAAAGGGATGGGTAAGATGAATGATGCAAGATAGAAAGTGGATGAAGGAGAGGAATGATATGTTATGCTGCAATGAAGGTGAGCAACCATGATATTTGATATAGCACTAGATTTTATGCACCAAGATATAAGGACCAAGGTGACGATGTGTCTCATGCCCTAGCGTAATACAACCTTGTCTAAACGTATGAGGAAGTAGACTTAGAGCATTAAAATCCTAATGCACAAAAGGTATTATGTGACTTGAGATGCAAAGGATAATGCAAAAAGATATTCCAACATACACAAGATATGAATATTAGCTAGAATGATACGGATTTGATACAAATGCAAGATAAAATGATAACACACACAAGCAAGCAAGCAAGCAAGCAAGCAAGCAAGCATGCACAAATGATACAAAAACAAACAAGGTATTGCCCCTGTCAAGCTGTAAACCATTGATTGATTGATTGATAGTGTTGTCATAGTGGGGAGCGGCATGTCCCTAGATCAACACAAGGATGATGATAATTGATTGATTGAGTGGTTGATTTGGTTTACGACAAGATTAGGATCAAGACCAAAGGATGTGATTGGATAATTTGACAAGATTGATTGACTTGATTGGTATGGATTAAGGATTAACTTGCATTTGGATTATTGCTTGGATTGATTGAAGATGATTTGATGTATGAAATGGTTTGATGAAGATGATTGAGTTGGTTGAATGGTTGAATGATTGGATTGAGGTGTTGATTTAATTGGGATGATTTTGATTGATTAGATTGATGAAGAAATGAATTGATTTGATGATTTTGATTAGATTGATTGGATTGATGAAGAAATGAATTGATTTGATGATGATGATTAGATTGATTGGATTGATGAAGAAATTAATTGATTTTATGATGATTATTAGATTGATTGGATTGATGAAGAAATGAATTGATTTGATGATGATGATTAGATTGATTAGAAGAAGTGATGTGGTTTGATTTTATTGCTTGGATTTTGTTGGCTTTTTTATTTTTTTGGATTTTTTAGAGGACTTTTTTCCATTTTTTTGGACTTGTGAAATGTTTTGAATTTTTTGGATTTTTGAAATGTTTTGATGTTTTTGAATTTTGAAACATTTTGATGTTTTGGATTTTGAAATGTTTTAATTTTTTTTGGACTTTTTGAAATGTTTTGATTTTTTTTTTGGACTTTTTGAAATGTTTTGATGTTTTTTTTGGACTTTTGAAATGTTTTGATTTTCTTTGGATTTTGAAATGTTTTGAGTTTTCAAAGGATGAAATTTTGAGTAGCCTTTGTGCTAGAGACCAATGACAAGGGGAAGACTAAGTCTAAGTGCAAGGAGATAGATGGGATTGATGGATGAAAGGGTGGGTGATGGGAAAAAGGCTCATGATATATGGATGGATGTAAAGGATAGGTCATAGTGAATGGAATGGATGTATGCATCATAGGAGAGCAAGGATGTGATTTCCAAAGACTATGTCGCATAGGAATAGCATGCCCCATTCTAGGTACAAGACTTAGGATTTTTCATGACAAAGCTTATGACAATAGGATAATGATAGGCTTGTCTCGAAGGATGAGGTATGTCAAGAGATACCCAAAACATGTTTCAACATTTTTCCCCTATGTCTTCATCAAGATCAAAAGAAGAAGAGTGGATAAATGGACTCAATATGATGGCTAAAGATGGCAGGTAGGATGGAAATGATATGACATGAAAATGATAGGTTGGGTAGATAAGACATTGTGCCCCCAAGTGTAAGTGACATAGAAGATCAACCTACACATGATGCCTATTTGCTAGGTTTTCATCATGTTACTTATCCAGGGTGCCTGTTTACCAGGTTTTCACCATTGGACGAAGGGATTTCTCTTTACTTTTTTTTTTCTTTTTTTCTTTTTTTGTCTTTTTGGATAAGAGAATGGGAATATGGATAGGAGGGACTCAAGTGTCTAGTTGCATGAAAGGTGATAGTCCCACTAGATATGGATGTCATTGCATGGACCATGGCAAATGTCATTATGCTCATAGATGTTGGTAAGGGATGACATGAAAGGGATGGAGTAGGTAGATGGTAGATTATGAAAGACTTATGCAAGAATGGATGGGGAATAGTGGACGATGATGCGGATTGAATAGGACTTGTGCAAAAGGATGGATGAAAGGTTTATGCAAAAGCATGGACCATATGAAGGTGATTGGGAAGATATGTAGGATAGTAGTTGAAAGATGGGGAGATGGAGGTATGTGGAATTGTTGTGAAATGGAAGGGAACCATGACCAATGGTTGCACACACTGTGATAAATGTTGAAGCTTTTGATGTGGATGAGGTGTAGGAAGCAATGGAGATGTTTGCTTAGAAGGTGGTGGATGTAGTGATTTTGGTACCCACATAGACTTAGTATTTTTATGACTTTTATTTGGCTTGTGGGTTTTAGGAATTTGAGACTCTTGAATAGAGTGGGAGTGTGGGGTGGAAGTGGATGGTTGGGATTTTTGTGATGTGGATGCCTCGTTTGACTTGATTTCATTTTGCTTAGGTACCCAAACCAATTTAGTTTTGGCCTTTACTTTTGGAGGTATAGGCTTATATAACCTTTTATATGTACTTGGCTTTGACATTTTGCATTGATGTCCTAAGGCATTAGGACCTTTAGAATTTTTTACTTTATAGGCAGAGGCATTGAAATTTTTGCTTTTGAATCCCATGGGTATGGTGGAATGAGTAGAAGCATTATTTTTAGACAATGTGTGCATTTGTTGGTCATGATTAGGAATTTCAGGGTATTTATGGATGGAGGGATAAGGGGATTAGATAATGGGGATATTAGGTGTTGGGAGAAGTGGAGGTAGATTAGATGGAGGAATATTAGGAGTTGGAAGCAATGGTGGTAGAGTGGATCGAGGGAGATTAGGAGTTGGAAGTAATGGTGGTAGAGTGGATGGTGGAAGGTGTATGGTCACATGCTTTTGACATTTGTAGGATGATGGAGGAGGGATGGCGATATATGTTTTAGGTGTATGATAGGCTTCATGATGGAAAGTGGACTTAGGATGCATGGAGGAAATACCAACATCTTTATGTTGTTGTCCTTGGGGTGTATGTCCAAGGCCATAAGAGTGTGGAGGGACTTTGACATGGATGGGCTCCAAAATACCTTGTTCATGAAGGTCTAGACCTTTACCTTGGTGGTTCATATTTTGGAGTGTGCAATGGATAATGGGACTAGGTGTAGGTGGAACACTAGACACGAGTTCCTTATTGGATGGAGAAAATGACGCAGGGGAAGATAATGGTTATTGTTGTTCTAAGGAGGAACATTCATGAATGAGAGTAGAAAGACCAATAGGATATGATGGAGGACTTGCAATGGAGTCGATAATGGGTGATGGGGGATCATTAGGATCTTGATTAGCATTGTGTTCACTTAGATCCAATGTATTTGTTTGATCTTCTATGTGTGCTTGGGAGGCATATGTCTCATCAAGGGAAGTGGATGTTTGTGCATCATGGATGGGTGAGGTGGAAAGATCTTGACCATGGAATGCATAAAGTTGGCTAAGAGGATCATCATGGTCTTCTTGATCATAAAAGGAGTCTGGATCAAAGATGGAAAGTTGGTCATGAACAGTATTAGGAGGGTGTTGATCTTTATGTGGATGAGGGGGTAATTTTTCCGCATGTTTAGGATTGTGCTCTTGAAATACCTCATGACTTGTTGGAATTGAGGTGGAAGGGGATTTCTCATGGAGATACTTGTCATGTTCTTGATGGTCAACAACATAGGAGCATGATAGAGGGTGACTTGGACTTATGAAGGGAGACTCTTGAATTGGCTCAAGGGGTTGTGGATGACATGGTTGGCTTGAAGGACTTGGCATAATGTTTGATGATTCTTTTATATGTTCAGGTATATGTGTTGAATGACATGGCGACAGTTGATTCCTTGCTCGTAGCCCTTGGGTCACATCCTTTGGAGGTGTAGGGGTGGAAGGTGTTGGCTTAGGGTTTTGATTTTGATTGGATGATGGTATGATAAAGTTATAGGGTTCATGTGCTAGATTGGTATTCCCCTTGTCAATGGTTGCATTAGAACATGAAGAATTTTGACCTTGTTGCAAGGTAGAACTTAAAGTCACATGTGTTTGTCGTGATGTGACTTGATAGGTTGATGTGGCATTGACATACAAAGAAGTGGATGGATTAGATTGGTATGAGATAGAAGGGGATGAAATATAAGGTTGAGGTGGCATTGGTTGATAATGAATGGATAGGGGATGATGTTGTGGTTGTTGAATTTGACAAATGGCAATGAATTGATTGGCTTGAGCTAGGAGGTGTTGGATTTGAGGTGATTTAATTTGTTGAATATTTTGGAAGAGGGTTTGAAGGCTTTGTATGGTTTGGTGGTCTAGGGGTTGGGGTATTTGGTGAAGTGTTTGAACGAGGTTTTGAAGTTGGGATGCTAGGGCTTTGTGTTCGAATGTGGGCATGGTGTCACACATGTGTGTAAGCTCTTGCATATCGATTTGTTCCGCAAAGTATACAACATAGTTCATGTCATCATTAGAGGTGGTAGGAGAAGCCCCTCAAAGTATGATTTTAGGTTTTGGTTTTGTTTCATGATTTGAACTATACAAAAGGACTCCTTGAATTATGAGCTCGGGCTTAGATTTTGTCTCATGATTTGGACTAGAGGGATAGCCCCCTTGGATTATGACCTTGGGATTATGATTAGGATTGGGCTTGTTTATGATTATGACCATTTCGACAAGTGGTGACTAGGACTTTGTTCGTGATGGTGATGATGTGGAATGATTAGATTCGATGACTTGATTGATTAGGATGAAATGGATAGGATGTGGCTAAAAAGAATGATTAGGATGAAAGTGATTGGATATGAATGTGTTGGAAGAAGGTGTAGAGTGACTTGTCTTTATGTGTTTGGTGTTTAGCTTGATTCGGAAATGCTTAAATGAATGATCACACATGTACACACATAAATCACTCATGCAAGAAACATAAGCAAGTTTGAATTTTAAAATATGAAGAATGTAATTATGATTATTAAACAAGCACACATGGAAGACACATCAACAAGCTCTATGACTAGTCAAGTGGGGTATGGCCAATTAGGTCTCAAGTTAAGCTACACAACATTGACTAAGGAATGATTTGAAAGAAAAATCTTGTCACACAGCCGGGAGAAAGGGGTAACCTACCCTTCACCTTCACTTCCCAAAGGTATAAAGTTCTTTGGGGCTTAGCCAAGAGTGACAAGATTTTAACTCCCAAACAAGCGTGTCTTTCGATTCACACTCCGATTGAGGTCATCCCCAGGGGTGATGAAATCCCCTAGCAGGCCTCCTAGAAAGGGTTTGACAAAAGCAAACCAAGTGAGGTGTTTGTGATCACACACACACTTGATTCACACTCATAGTTGTTAATTGACCCTTAGAAAGGAAATGTGTGTAAGAAAGCAATGAAGCACTCATTCTTTTTAGATCCCAAATCAAAATGTGTAGGAAGAAAATGATTCGTTTTAAACCCAATTTCAAATATGTGATCAAACAAGATTTAATTTTATGTCCCAAATTGAAATGTGTGACAAACAAGATTAATGATCGATGAAGGATGAGACGAGTGCACCTGGTTATTTTCGCTTTCCAATTTGATGTGTGTGACTGATGCAAACGTTGTTCCAACTCCTAAATACCCTGAAAGTCACCAAGACAGGAAAAAAAAAAACAAACTTGCAAGCCAATGTGAGATTAGGTCAAAAACATGCAATATGTTAAAAATCTAAACAAAAATTTAAATTAAAAATCTAAAATAAATTAAAAAAATAAAAATCTAAATTAAATTAGAAATTAAAAATCTAACTAAATTAAAAAATTTTACCAACTAAATTGAATTAACAAACACAAATTTTAAAAAAACTAAACTAATTAAAAGCTACTTAAAATCTAAGTCTAATTAAATTCTAATTAAAAAGCTAACTTAAAACCTCATAATCTAATTAAATATATACGTAAAAATCTAAAAAAAAATCTCATCAAAGATCTAATAAAATCTAGTCTAAATAAAGATCTAATTAAAAATTCTAATATAATTAAAGATCTACTAGAAAATCTAGAAATCTAATTAGAATTTAATTAAAAATATAAAGTAAAACTATTAGAAATCTAATCGAATGAAAGGTAAAATAAAATAGCACCGCATGATGCCTACTTAAACTTTTTCTTGTTGCTACCAAAGTTTAGAGAGAAGTCGATGAATGTGAAAAGCAGTAAAGCTGTTAAAAGCTGGGAGTATCACGCCAAGATGATGGTGTTTGTGATTTACAGGTTTGATCAGATTCATTTGGCCATATGGAGGTGAAAAATATTGAGGCGAGCCCTGTCTGTGTAGTGTTCGGTGGGTTGTGGCTAGTAAATGCCAGTGTATAGGCGATACCATCAATTGCATGCAGGAGTTTTAGAGACGGGAGATTGGGACTAGCAGTGATAGGGCTTTCAACATCTCGAATGCGCAATAATTTTTTTGAAATTTTCAGTTGTAGGTTCACATGCATGCAATAGATCGTTCACTAGTTGATTGATGAAGGAATACTAGAAAATAATTGGTGGATTGCTTGTAAATGCTTTCTAAAATAATTAGATAGTTTGCAGCTAAAGTAGTAGCTGTTGGAAGAGCTCGACACAAAAGATTAGAAAACTTGGTTGGTTGTTGTTTTGAGGGAGATGAATGGCTATTGGTTAAAGACAATAGGCGACAATGTGAATGTTAGGAATGGAATGGACACACAAGTCAATACCATAATTGGAAAAATGGCCCAGATGCTCCACAACTAGACACTTATGCTCGTTGGGCTTCAAAGCACCAAAATCACTTCAAATCCTGCAACAATGCACTCCCAAAACTCTACAGAACGAGGGTTAAAACATGCAAATTTTTGAAACAAATAAAACCTGTATTAACTAATGATTAGATCCTTGGAGCATGTTCACCCCACGGTGGGCGCCAAATGTAGATAGGGAAATAATCAATCAGATTTAGTATTGAAAATAATAAATTAACTAATTCCTATCAAGCACAATAGAGTACAAACGAACAAGGAAATCACAATACGAAGCACAAATGCAAACTGATCTCCGCACCAACTCGATTTATCTCCATTGCTCTTCTCCACCTGCAGAAGGATGCAAGATTTTGAAGGGTTGACAATAGAGGAGGAATGTTGATTGCTCACTATTGCAGCGTAACGACTTGATATGATGACAAATGGAGAATGATAGGAACGAATGAAAGATTGAGGAATGATTTTGGCAGAATGCAGATGTCTGAAGAAGATCTGATCCAAATGGCTTGTAAAAGGTTTGATTTATAGATTTTCGATTTGGACAGAGATAAGATTTGATAAGATTGATAATGATTTGATTTTTGACAAAAGAGGAAATACAATGAGATGAGATAAGATTTTCAAAAGATAGAAAGATTTTGATTTATTGTTTTAAAGGAATTAAAACAAGATAAGATAAGATGTGAAAAGATAGAAAGATTTTGATTCTCTTTCAAAGGAAATAAATCCTGAAAAAGATGAGAAGGATAATTGATGAATTATCTAATTAAATTAATTAATTAGATGCACATGAGTTTCAATTTTGGAAAGAAAGTGAGAAGATATTTTTAAAATTTTATTAACTAAATAAATATTTGATTTATTTAATTAATGGGATTTATGATTTCATTAATTAAATAATATAAATTATTTGATTAACATTAGAAGAATTAATAGAAATGATTTAATTAATTAAATAATATAAATTATTTAATTAACATTAGAGGAATGGATGGAAATGATTTAATTAATTAAATAATATAAATTATTTAATTAACATTAGAGGAATGGATGGAAATGATTTAATTAATTAAATAATATAAATTATTTAATTAACATTAGAGGAAATAAATGAAATTAGTCAAATAAATGAGATTTATTTAACTAATTAGATGATGACATGGGTACCTAGGCAAAAACATGAGACAAGGTGTCTAAATGGTTCAATGTTGTGATAAGGTATCATAAGAGGACAATTTTTTTATGTCTACAATTGGCAAGAGTATTCTTCAATTGTTCAACAAGATCATACTCCTTCGTGTGTGGGCTATAATGAGGAGCACTAGGTAGATTAGGTAAGGGTAAAGAGGGTGGGGTTGGTTGTGGCGGTTGCGGGTTGTTTCGGGTGTTATATGTATGAGAAACAATATCATTACTAGATTGTTGCAACACATTGGTTCTAGAGAAGCATCAAAGGTGTTCATTTTCATTATCATAAGGTTGTAACAACAAACCTTAGTGGATGTCTTATGCGAGATGAAGTCTTGGAGGGCTTCATCTAATAGATCAAAGTCATCACAAGAAAAAAGTTTGAGGGGGACTTTAGCATTAAGGGGTTTAGGTTTCTCATTGCAAGCACTAGAGGATGAAGTGAGTGAGAGAAAGTCTTGAAGAACTTCATCTAACTTATCGGTCCATCATCACTACTAAGAGGCTTGGATGAGATGTTGTTTCTAAGTTAAATCATTTGTTTGAAGGGATGATTTGATGTTTCAATTTTGGATTCTTTATGTATTGAGGAATCTAATCTAAAAGAACTAGGAATGAAAATGGAAAAGAAAATTTTCAAAGATATAAAAATATCCATGAATTTCATGAAAAGAAGAAAAATTTATGCTAAGAAAACAGAAACAACTGAACTATAACAAAAAGGTAATTACAAAAAATAGAAAGATGCAATGCAAGAAACTAAAATCTAGAAATGCTAATGCAAAAACTGTAGTGGGACTGATTCACCCAAGGTGGAGAATGAGTCCCAGGGGATGAAGTTTTTTAAGTTTTTTATGATTTTCTTGTGTTTTTTGGAGATTTTTAGGTCTGTACAATGCAGACATAATGCAAATGCAGAATTTTGGATTGATTCAATGAAACAAGATGCAATAATGAACTCTAAATGATGATTTGACTAATGCAATGCTTTGAAAAATGAAAAAACACAACAATACCCTAATGGAATGTTGTTGCAAATGAAGTCTAATGTGCAAGATGCAATTGGAATTAGAAAGCTAAAATTTCCAAAATGCAGGTTAACCAAAATGAACTATAGTTTTTTGGCTCCAATGCACTTCTCTAGCACTTCTAGGGTTTTTCACCTAAAAGGAGAGAGGTAGGGCCAAAAATGCTAAGGGGTTCATTTGAATTATGTTGTGTGTGACATTATATGAGCTAAATGAAGTGATCTAAATGAAAGTAAGTGATTTAAATGAGTGAATTTGAATGCAAAACTAAAGATTTATGCTATGTTTGAAAACATAGTGTTGTTTGCAAAAAGCCTAAAAGAATGAACAAAAATGAAAATTAAACTAAATAGAAAGTTATTTTTCAGAATGTGTGCACCTAGGAAATAGGAGAGGAATGGAAAACAATCTAGAAAACTGATGAAATCTAAATTTGAGTTGTTTGGGACTCATTCACCACCCTGGGTGAATCAGTCCCAGTTTTGGGTTTTTTCGCATAGAAATTGTTTTTCATCAATCGAGAAGTAGGATCTTCATCTGACTCAAATCTACACCTCAGGGGGCAGTCATTCTCCATGCATGGTGAATCAATCCACTTTCAAATTTTTGCAACTTCAAAGTTTTGTCCTGCACCTTGACACCTGCATAGTAATTTCTAACGAAAACCCAACTCAAGATCTTGGAAAATTCCTACAAAATAGCTTAAAATTGTTTGTCTAATGGGGGGTTTTCCTTGATCAAACCCCTAGTTGGGTAATTAAACCTTGAATGGAGAAAATTTTGCATAAACCCTAGTCTTAGATGTGTTAAAGACTAGGAAAAATTGAAATATGACAAAAGTCCTATTCTATTGCTCTAGAATAAGAAATGCAAAGATGATTTATATGATGCAAGATCTCAACCCTAGAAACCTTACAACACATTAAAAATGGGAATGAAATGACATGCAAATGATAGACAAACAAAATGCAAACCTTAATCTGAAGATAGAGTGAAAATGGAAGATGGAATCAATATGAAACCAAGTCCTTAGGTGTGATTTGGTGGCTAGCTGCACCTCTTCACCCTAGATTTCTTCATGATTCACCATAGGCATCCATTGTTAGCCCTTTGTAATGTTGTATCTTGACAAGAAGAGTGAGCTTCAAGACCTAAAAACACCCTGGTTTGCTGCCCTAAAACTTTAACTTTTGCTAATGAGATTTGTTGTGGAAGACTTGAATCTAAGAATTACTCTTGAAAAATGACAAAAATATGTGTGAAATGACTTAAAATGAGTATTTATAAGCAACAAAACCTTTTTTTCCCATTATTTATACCTAAGAGGTAGACATTTACCGGAAATTCAAGTTAAAGTAATCAAATTCCCGCTCAAAATTGAATTTTCCCTTAAAAGGGACTCATTCGCTAGCCTTGGTGAATAGGTCCCACCAAAGGGGACTTATTCACCCAAGGTGGCAAATCGGTCCCGCTACTAATTTTTGAAGGTGGGTTTTCAGAGTATGACATAATTAAATGTTGTTTATTAGGTTTTATGTGATTTCTCAGGTAAAACGAGCCTCTAGATAAAAAATAATGGGTCTTAGGAGCCTATAAATGTTGTTTTGAAGGGTAAATGATGTGAAGGAACTCAAAAGTGGGTCCAATTATGTGTGAAATTGTCTCTTTTCTCAAGAGGGTCCAATTTTCTATGACACAAGTCTAAATCTAATTACAATCTCATTGAGTATCTAAATTAAATTAAAAACTAATTAAAAATTTGAATCTGTAATCTTAACCTAAATAAAAATATAAGCTAATTTAAAACTAGAAAAAAAGGAATTAATCAAAATCTAAATTAAATCTTAAAACTTAAAACTAACAACTAACAACTAAAGCTAAAACTAAAAAGTAACATTAAATTATATTAAAACTAAAAACTAAAACTTAAAAAATACTCCCTTTGTCAGCCGCAACAAGCCCTAATATAGACAATGGAAAAATTCACGTGTGTTGATGAGGTTCATCGTAGAATTATCGAATGCACTCTATGTGTTCAACCAACTTTCTACGTAGTGAATGCACTCCGTGGGTTTAACCAACTTTCGGTGTGGTGAATGCACTCTGTGGGTTCATCCAACTGTCAGTTGTGGCAAGCCTCCATTTACACAGCTTTGATGATAAGAGGATAGAGTCATGGCCTCAACAACTGATGTGGATTATGCCATGCATGTGGGTTGGTTCAAGCTCCAAATTTCTTTTTGAACTTTGCATCCATAGATGAATCTCTATGACATTGGCTATATTGTATGCGTTGGTGATTGCCTTCACTAGCAAAACTGCAAGGAAAGCCACATGCACATGTATGGAAGCAACTACATATTGAGCGTGATGGAGAAGATTTTGGAGGAGCTAAAACCAATAGCACTAGGAAAGCAACAATCCTCAATCGATCATGTGCCAAAGTCATCTCTCGTGATGTTGGGAGGTAGCGCTTATGTTCCGTGAAGCCTAGTTTTCAATATATTACCTTTTCACAATAGCAATTATTACCATTTCAATGATCTCCTTTGTATTTCAAATAGTAGCTATTACCTTTTCACAATAAATCAAAAAATTGAGACAATTATAGCCAAATAAAAAAGATAGTGCATGCTATGAAAAGCAACCAATTTTCAATGCAGTATATTAATGAAAGGAATGCTTCCTCAGAGTAATGCCATGCACTATAATATCCCACTCATTGAGCTAATTGTTTTGAAAAAATATATAGAGCCTAAAGAAATTAGAATATTGAAGTTGGTGCTAACTTTAGGAAGTGATAAGACTATTAAAGACCACTCAAAATGTGATGATGAGTTCATAACGATAAGATGTTACAAGTATTCTACAACTGTTTCCCCACTCTCAAATATCTCCTTGATTTAATTGAAGTGAACATATATTCAGATGCTCTTGGCTATAAAACTTACTGAAATAAAGATGATAGGAGAGAAATTTCTAATCATCATGATGTTGGAGAGGAAGTTGAGCAATGAATTCCATTATGTCACTTCTCCAAAAAAAATTGATGCATCACCAACCAAAGTCAAACTATGTCTAGTGTGCAAACTACTGCGTTCAAAGATAATAGCGAAGAGGAGCTTGGGGGGAAGAAACCAATAGCTTTGGGGAAAGTAGTGAACACTGGTTGTTTTGTAGAATAAGTACAATCCTATTGTTGAAAATAACTCTATGTCTAAAATGACTTGAGAGAGAGACTTTTAAAGAATGCCAAATTGAGAATGGATAGCTAGGATTAAAAGTTTACAAAAACCTAAGATCAAAGGCAAGGATTCAATGTGATGAGGAGCATTATGGTTCTAGGGAAACATTAGGTCAAATTTAGGGCAAGATTTGAAATGAAGGGTTGAGATTTAAATGAAAGAAATTAAATCAATGGTGGAGAAAAAGAGGTAGTTGGAAAATCAAACAATAATAGCAATTACTTGATTTATGGAGGAAATTTGACTTGACTTGTGAATTAAATACCCGTTTAATTCATAAGTGTGAATAAGACAAAAGGAAATAAATAATTGTTTTAATTATTTACTTATGGGATGAAAAGTGGGTTAAATGAATATTTTTATTTGATTGAAGGATAAAAGGATAATAAACAAATTAGAAATTTATTTAATTATAGGAGGAGTAAAGATTAATTAGTGACATATTTAAATAAAGAAATAAAATTTATTTATTTAAATAATCATGGAGGAATAATCAAGAATTATGACATTAGGACATGTAATTAAATAATTTAATTATGTGAGGAGGACGTTTGACATAGAAAAATGTAGCTCGGGGGCCTAGGTCATTTTTATGTGTCTACAACTAAAATAAGTTGATTTTGTACTTTTGTTGCAACTATTCCCTCTGTTTTGTGGCAAAGTCCATATACCGTGATGACAAAAAATGTTAAATCTTTTTCTATTCTACTCTTTTTATGATTATTATTAATATAATATTGCAATCATTCATTGGACCTTTACATAACAAAAGATAAGAATAAAAATTATTTCAATGTCATGCTTATAGAAATTGAAATGAATAATTCGATGCTATCATGACATATTATAAGTAATTACAAGCATAACACTGACTAATAGTAGAATCAATATTTGTAATTGTAGTAAGTATGCATTTTGTATTTTAGTTGATGAATTTTTAAATAAATTTAAATTAACTCTTTAAAAAACAATTTAATAGATTATTAGAACATATCACTACATTAGTTCAATCACGTCTTTTTATTGAAAAAAATCAATAGAGTATATTAACTATATCATAATAAAATTAATGGTCATTTATAAAATGAATTAAAAAAAGCCTCAAACATGCGTTAGCCCTATGCACCATAACAAAAAATAATAATCAAGCGAATGAATACACCTCGGTATACTGACAATAAATGCACAATAATATATTGACATAAACCAAACACATTTGTATTGTATTGTACACACAATACAATTTGATATATTGATTTGATCATTTTCTCATTCTTTAATTAATTGCACCTTGAGCCAATGCCCCCTTGCCTTTTTCGATTTGAGGATTATTTACTATGCACTTATTTAAAAACATACAAATTTTGGAGACAATGATATTAATCAAGGAACATGTCATCTTGTTGTCTATTAATAATCAATTTTCTTTCCTACAACTTCATCAATTGTTGTAATTGCTAAAACAAGTTTGACTTATGTCAATGGCCATGTACTTAAATTTAGTTATTTTTGCTATACCTTTTGCACTAAAAATATACATAATTAAACCAGTACCTTTTGTCTTCCAATTTATTAGTATTTATTTATCATTAAAATTGAATACCTCAATAATAAATACAATAAAGCAAACACTATTATTATAAATTTCAACTACGACATCCTATTCATATAGATTTTTTCAAGTTTGCATTTACAAGCTGCCGACTCACAATTCATGGACCTTCTAGGAGTGCTGATTTGCTTTCATATTTTTACAAGACTTACTCTCAAAGAAGTTATTCAATTTTCTCTTGGTTCTCGCAAATGCTTTGCAGCAACAAAATTGTTAAAAAATTCAAATGTTTCAGCTCCAATTTAGTAGATAATAGTGACATCAAACTGTTGCAACACTTTCCACAAATGGAACAATTGTGCATTGACTTTCCACTAGTACCTTTTACATAGGTTAGTAACTTTTTTCTTTTCAGACTCACTTTTCTTTATTTATACTTCTCTCCTTTTTTTGACTTCAATTTTGAAAATGGACAATGGAATTGTTGTAGTTGTTCCTTTCATTTAGAAACATAGAGAAATTCATACTAAAAATCAATGTTGTGAATGAGAACTTTGTAGACAGTATCTTATTACTACATTGCATCCTAAAAAATGCCCCTTTTCTGAGAATAGTTAGAGTTTATCTACACAATCAATTACAAAATGATGTCTATGACAAAAATATCCAATTTTTAAATAGTCTTCTACGATTACACTAGTCTGAAACACAAATTTTCTCTAGTCTATTGAGCTAAGTATCACTAAGAAATCAGAACAGTTGATTTTGTAAAATATAGTTTCTCTTTAGACAAGACTGTAAACTATACTTTCTTTCTGTATAGTAGTACTTTACATGATATATTTTTTAGCACACATCATACTTATACTTTTGGTTCTTATAAAACATGTTCTTTCATGCTTTGCAAAAAGTATATTTGTGAAACTGTACAAAGAATTAGATGATACTGTATCACAATTAGAAATAAAAAACATAACTTCTTCATATCAGAAAATGTTCATTTTTTTCCAAATAGTAATTGAACATTCCATTGACATAGAAAACAATGATCTCGACATTCTCACCAACAAAGCCTTTAAAATCATCATTACTTTGTGTACGATCTAGTATATGTGACAAGACATAAGTTGTCGCCAAAAAAGATTTTACACTACACAAAGTTTACGGACACAAGCTTTTATGACAATAAATAAAGAAATAGATACTACTTATGACTCCCATAAATAAATATATGCCATGGAAAAAATAATAGATGTAGTACACTAATAAGTCTTTTGTCTAATCAAGGCAACACATGTATGCACAATGCACACTAAATAGATAGACCTTGTCTCCATAATTGATAACATGCCAATAAATATTATATTGTGTGATGTCATGACCTTACCTCAATTTCTATAGTTAATTATAATAGTTCTAAGATATTGAAAAGAAAAATTTAATTATGTAAAGAAAAATACTAATGCACAATTCAATTTGCTAAATGGTAGCAACTATTGAGTACAACCCTTGTTAACTATTTCATGCATCTCTTCATTGCACTAGTTTATTAGCAAAAATATTGTCTATACTTAGACACTCTAACTCTATCATTTGTATATAATGGAACTTATAGAAGACCTCATTTTCTTTCATATCTTGCCAAGACTAACCTTAAAAGAACTCATTCAATGTTCATTGGTTTCTCACAAATGGCTTAGAGTAATGAGACTACTTACAAAAATTAGAATACCCACCACTAATCTAGTTCTAACCCCCCACTTGGTTGTATCCACTAGTTGTCAATTCCAATGTTGTATCCCCTCCATCTCTAGGTCTTCCTTATCCATTCCCCTACATCCAACCGAAACCAAGCTAAGTCCTCTCATGGCATAGGCTTACCTGGTCATCCCTATGCACCTCAAAAGGTGTATGCACTTCACAGAGGAAACCTTGCAACATAATGAGTGCCAAATGCATGACACCTAGATGATAGATACCCCTACAAGTGGAGTAACCCTTGATGGTGAGCGATACTGGGGTAAAGAATGGGCATTGCTACTAGGGTTAGACAGGAGCTTGTTCCATTGACCTCATGCCTATAGATTAGGATGATCAATTCAGATGACGATATAAGCCTTATGCCCATCTGAAAAGGAATGGTTTCCCAGATAGGAGAGATAGCCTCCACACAATGAAATGTTGTCAAGAAATAGATAGGTAGCTTACAAATATTTGTTATAGTTTTGATTTGGTTGACCACAATGACATTACTTGATTTTGCAAGGTTTTCATGAAATGGAAGAATTGTGCATTGACTTCCTGTTTGCATGTTTTAGACAAGTTTAAGTGCATTTATTTTTGTTATCAAGTTTTATTTCTTTTCTTTAGATTAGTGTATTGTCTAACAGTAATTCCCAACACAGACAATGAAACTCACAAACTTGCATCTATCCCTTTGTAACTTGCAAAAAATGATACTGAATCTATATACTGCTCACAAATATCTTGAAGACTACCTAGAATTACTGTTTACTATTTTGAAAAATACTCTCATTCTAAAAGTAGTCAAAATTTATCTATATTACGAATTTCCTAATGTTGAATGTGATTTGGACCTACATATTATAAACAGTGTTCTTGAACTACAAAGTCTATTCCCAAAAACTAGAATGCTATTATTCTCATCTTACTATTAAAATGCTATAAACAATTTTCAATTTTGTCTAGCATCTTTAATATACTCTTGTATTACTTTCTCAAATGTCGCAATTACTAAATCTAAAATAGACATTTTGTATATTATAAATTGTTTTTTGCTCTATCATGGACACATGGTTCCTTTATCTATATACCAAAATGTGTTTCCAGTTTTCAGTCAATGTTTATTTTGTTCTTGTAAATTATTCATTTGCAAATTGTATGACATATTATACATCATTTTAATTTTATGCGATATAGTTGTGGTTATTTGATTCAATAGTGATAATAGCTTTAATTTTTATGAATTATATGTTAGTTTTAAATACTCTACAAATAAACAAAAACTGCTAGCAATTTTTTTGGCATACAAAACTAACAATGCAGAGTTATTTGTTTTTGATAAAAGGGTAAAACGGGTTTTACAGGGACCCGAAACCACAAATTTTACAACAAAGAAGAGATGACACAAAAGTCCCACCAAAAAGACTAGCTGTTCGAAAAAAGATCAGCAGCAACTACATGAGATAGGCCAAAAAGGACAACCCAAAAAGAACAACACATAAAACACAAAAACCCCAGCCATTAACTCAGAGTCTTGAGGATAGACTTCGTATCTACCTCCAAATTCTGCATATCATTGACTCCTTTTTTTAAAAATTTGAATCATCTTCGAAGTAGGAGGGACCTTGCACTTCAAATTGGCTCTGGTTCTTTTGGAGATGCCCGCATCCGTTTCCTGGATTTTGTACTCTATTTCCTCTAGATCCACCACCAGAGACCCCTGTTGGGCTTTATCTAACTTTTCTGTCATCGCATTAATGATAATGGCATTGTGTCTTGCCATTCGGTTGTTTTGCTCATCAACAGTTTTAATGGTATTCCTTATATTCTCAACCTTGGACTCAATATTTTTGTTGCTATGACCATGAACCCCACTATCCACATCTTTCTTCTTAATCTCTGCAATCTTAGCACCTAACTCTTCAATCTTGCTTTGAAGGGCCTAATTTTTTATTTTCAACTCATTAATTTCGATGAAAGTCCATTCCAGGAGTTTGAAGTGGGACTCAGAGTTGGTTTTGGCAAGGTTCAGAACATCCAGAGAGGGCTCCTTTCCAATATTAAGGCAAGTTTTCTCAGGGTTAGGAATAAATGTGGAGTCATCTTTAGCAAGTTTATCCAGCAGAGGTTCAGCATAAAACTTAGTTTTGTTGGCATCAGACTCCTCCAAATCAGAAGAGTCTTCAGAGTAGGAAACAAGGCATTTGGCCTAGGGTTTCTTATCAAAAGAACTGTTCTTAAAGGAAGGGCTATCAGGCTCAAGCTCAGTACAGGCTTTACCAGATATGGGAGTAGGGTTTTGGTTCCCAGAAGGGCCAGCGTGTGAGCTAAGGACATTTCTAGCTGGACTAGAGTTAGGCAGATGCTCCGAGCCACTGGGCTCAGTGTCGTCACTCTCAGAATCAGGGAAAGTTTCTAGAATAGCAGGGGCAGGAAAATTTTGGACATGTTCAACAATTAGACTTATTAACCCAATGTGCAGGATGGGGAATCTTTTAGGGTTTTTCTTATTATCCTCCAAGCTTTTCTTCAAGGAACTGAAAAGATAATAGGGGAGAGAGACCCTAACCTTGTAGCGAAAGTGGTTGAGAAGAGTAAAATGGTAGCCATAAACTCTGGTGAAACGCCCATCCACCATAATGTACTCCATGATGACCCACAGAACCTTTCTCCAAATGGCCTTTATGGTGTTTGCATCGAAGTAGCTGTTAGCAATTTTAACAAGACTTAGCCTTTCTTTGTCCGTTTTGGGAAATCTGATCACGACTTCATCAGAAAAAGCCCTGTCCCTGAAGAACTTCTTCCCATCAGTAGATAAGCCCGTAACATCAGTGATTAAACTTTCGCTGAGCTCCACATTCCTACCAAACAGGGTCAAATTCCCATTATTCTAATTTTTGACAAAGAGGTTTGTATCCTCTTGGTTAGAGCCATGGAGTTTCTTTAGGAAAGGAAGCAACCCTCCGCTTTTAACCTTTTTCCAAGCCTTGGCATTTTTCATGTGTGTTTCGTAGCTGTCTGGCTCAATTCACTTTCTGTCTCCACCCATTTCAGCTGACACAGTGGAGTGGACCCAAGTGATATTTTTACTAAAATTGGCCCCGCCAGATCTAACCCACAAAGCGTGCGGAGCTTTCTTGCAAATTAAGCCATTGAGCTCAGTCCCATACAATCTAATGATTGTGATGTGAAAGGTCCAACCTATCCTCATTAAAGGGATAACACGTCACTTTTCCATGTGATTTATCATAATTTAATAGGGCGCAAACATTAGAGTTAAGATCACTAATATTAAGCTAGGTGCGCACATCTTTACTCCTAACTCCTTCATTAGCGAAAAAATCCGCAACAGCATTGGCTTCTCTATAAGCATGTGAAATTTTAACTTTATCAAATTTCACCAAAGTCAAAATGGCATCCTCAACCCATGATTTAATGGTCCATGAGGGGGGAGACTTACCACAAAGGCAGTCGATTATGTTTTAGGAATCTCCTTCAAGCCACAAATTTTTAATGTTAAGACTTTGGGCTAAATTTATGATGTGAAAAGCTTCAGCAGCCTCCTCCAGATGAATGGTTTGGGAACCAAGAGGAGAGGCCATCACACCAATGAAATTGCCAAAGGAATCCCTTATGACTCCACCACAGCCCGCCGCCCCCAGATTACCTTTAGCTGCACCTTCAAAGTTAGCTTTGATCCAACCATTTGGCGGAAAAGACCAGCAAACCCCCTCTCTATCCTTCTTGGCTTTCATCGCGGTGCTAGGCAATTCAAGACTTATGTTCCAATCCTTAGCAATAGTAATGTCATAGGACGAATGCACTGGCTTCATGGACATGCTATCCTTCTGAACCAATGCATTGAAATTTTCCTTCAAAAATTTGACAATTTTATCAAAGATAATATCCACAAAGGTTTCTTTATCTCTATAAATTCTATTGTTGCATTCTTT
The DNA here is from genome assembly GCA_007258455.2 of Sequoia sempervirens. Lineage (NCBI taxonomy): Eukaryota > Viridiplantae > Streptophyta > Pinopsida > Cupressales > Cupressaceae > Sequoia > Sequoia sempervirens. The sequence goes on from VDFB02367533.1 coordinate 38,957, forward strand.
CCAGAGGCCCCAAGCCATGTGAGGGAAGGATAAATCCCAAAAAAGCCTGAGCATAGGATTTCTAGTCGGGGCTTTCCATTGAGCAAAGAAGTCTTCAATGGACGAAGGGAAAACCCAAGGAAGGTGCCATATCCTGATAATTTTTTCCCAAATAGAAGCAGCAAAAGAGAAGTGAAGGAATAAATGACGCATAGACTCAGCCTCCATCTTACATAGAAAACATCTATTAGGAATTTTAAATCCTCGTTTACATAGGTTATCAATCGTGAGCACCTTGTTTTGGAGAAGGATCCAAAAAAAGGTATTGATTTTAGGTATCAAGTGTTTGAACCAAGCTTTAGACCAAAAAGGAGGACGGTCCAGATAAGAAGTAATCCTAGCAAAGGTAGAAGACACAGAAAAATTGCCAGAGGGTTCATCTATCCACACCACACGATCATCCAGCTGCTCAGAACTAAGTCTAACAGCCAGCAGAGAAGACTGAATAGGAGCCAAAGCCTGACTAACACTACACAAGTCCACTCAATTACCATTCGCTCTGTAGTCTTTCACATAAATTCCAAACCGTGCCTTACAAATCTCTGCCCATTCACTGAAGGAATTACTTTTTATCATGGGCTCCTTAAAAAGCCATCTGTCCTCCCAAAATCTAGTATGATAACCATTTCTCACTTGCCAACCAATACCATCATCCATAATCTTTTTTCCATTGATTATATTATTCCAGCATGTAGACCCTTTGGGAAGAAGGTGGGGATCCTTCTTAATAATGGAGTAGCAGTTGTTTTCTAAATATTTACTAGCCAAATTATCAATCCACTCCCCTAAAGACGAAGAAATTCTCTAGATTTGTTTAGCTAGGAGAATTTTGTTAACTGATCTGATTCTTCTTAAACCAAGTCCTCCGGCCTTTTTAGGTCTGCAAACCAGATTCCAACCAATTAAAGGAAGTCTTTTTTTTTCCTCAACACCCGACCAATGAAACTTTTTTTGAATTTTTTCAATGGCATCAACAAATTTAACAGGAATCTTAAATAGGCTCAGGGCATAGATAGGTAGATTCTAGAGAGAGGCTTTGAGGAGCTGAAGTTTTCTAGCTTGACTTAGCAGGGCTCCTTTCCAGCCGACGAGCTTCTTGCTGAATCTTTCAACCAGCAAAAGCCAAAAAGACTCAAGAGGTTTCAAGCTTAAGGGTAAACCAAGGTAGGTGTCAGGAAAGGAATCCACCCTACAACCCAGAATCTTGGCAATTTTAGCCTGTCTATGATCCGAAGTGTTGAAGAAGAACAGAGAACTTTTTTGATTGTTGATCAGCGGTCTTGAAGCTCTCCCATATTTGTCAAGCAACTGTCTTAAAGTTTTTCCTTTAGACACCGTGGCTTTACCCATAAGCATAGTGTCATCAACGAATTGTTGATGGGAACACGCCAGATTGCCCGAAGAAGGTTTGAGACCAAAAAGAGATTTAAAGTCAACCAATTTTTTCAGATTCCTGCCTAAACTTTCAGCCATAATAGTGAATAAAATAGGAGAGATAGGGTCACCCTACCTTAGACCTCTGGTGCCCTGGAAAAAAGAGGTGGGGGATCCGTTGATCATAATCGATATGGAAGCCGTGGACACAAGTTGTTCCACCATTTGAATAACCCTATTACAAAAATCAAAAGCCTTTAAAATTTTAAATAAAAAAGCCCCTGAGTCAACACTATCATAGGCTTTTGAGATATCAAGCTTTAATAAAAAGCCTTCAGTCTTCGAATCAACTAAGGAATGAATATTCTCATGAACAGTAACAATAGAGTCAAGAATTTGTCTTCCAAGGACAAAGCCATTCTGTTGAGGAGAGATCAAGGAAGGCAAAAAGGTTAAAAATCTAGAGGTTAATACTTTAGATATGATTTTGTATAACGAATTACAGAGACTTATAGGCCTAAAAGCCTCAAAATTATTAGCTCCAGGTTTCTTGGGGATAAGAACCAAGAAGGTAGCATTTAATTCCTTTAGAAGACTTCTGGATCCAAAAAATTCTTTAACAACATTTACCACATCTTCTTCAACAATCTCCCAGAGCCATTGAAAGAAAAATAAAGGGAAACCATCAGGACCCAGAGCTTTACTCCCATCAAAGGAGAAGACAACCCTCTTGACTTCCTCATTGGTGGGGATAGCGGTCATAAAGGAATTGTTTTCCTGGTTGATAATACTTGGTATGGCTTCAACTAACTGATCCTGCTCATTTTGGTTTATTTCATCACTTGCCAAAAGAAGATGTTTGAAGAAGGAGCTCGCCTGCTTTCTAATATCCTCCTCCTCCTCATACTTGGTTTCATTCGCTTCTATTTGAGATATTCTGTTGACAGCTCTGTGTTTTGAAGCCGATAGATGAAAGTACCTATTGTTTCTGTCTCCTGTAGATAACCAAAGAGCTCTAGATCTTTGTCTCCAGAACTCCTCCTCCTTTCCAATTATGTCATGCATCTTCATAAGGATCTCATTCTCTTTTTCCTTAGTGCCATTCAAGTAACCCTCCTTCTGTACTTTAAATTGAATTTCTCCCAGGTCCATCTAGAGATTAGACTTAATTCTAAAGATGTTCCCAAAAGATTCCTTTTTCCATTTTTTTAAATTACATTTCACTTCCCTTAATTTTTTTGCTACTCTGAATATAGCAGTTCCTTGAATTCTTATATTCCACCATTTCCTTATTTCCTCTTTAAGAGCAGGATGGGAGATCCACATTTTTTCAAATTTGAAAGGAATGTTCTTCTTTTTTATTCGATCTGCAGTGAAACTGATAGGAAAATGATCAGAACCAATTCTCGTAAGAGCTTTAAGGGAGCAGTAATAATAAAAAAACCAATGATTGGAGATTAAAGATCTGTCTAATCTAACCTGTATGAGATCCAACCCCTTTCTACGATTAGACCAAGTAAAGGAAGCTACATGTAGATCCTGATCAATCAGCCCTTGATTATCAATGAAATTCTGAAGATCCTCTTTGCTCTCCAAGTTGATTTGGGATCCCCCAAATTTTTCTTTGTTCATTAAGGATGTGTTAAAATCCCCCATTACAATCAAAGCTTCTCTATCAAAAATCCTCCTAAAGGCAGCTAATTCCAGCCAAAAATATTTTCTCATTCCTTTTCCATTAGGAGCATATATATTCACTTGAATCCCAATATCGGATCACCTTTGATTATGTGGCTATTCTAGAAAGTCGCAATGCCTCCAGAAGCGCCATTCGAATTATTACCATGGTTACTATTGTGCTGGAAAAGTTTCATCTTTTCAATTTTCTCCTTTGACATTTTAGTTTCCTGAATTAAAAGAATATCTGGCTTGTGATCTCTAGCGAGATTGCGAAGAACATCCTGCTTGTGGGGGCTATTGAGTCCCCTGATATTCCAGGACATAATCTTCATTAGATTCTAGAGGAGTTAAGACATTTTGGGATAGTTTTCTGAGAACCATCCGCAATATCCTGAAAGCTATTATGCTCTCTTTTCTTTTTCACATACTTTTTGCCTGTTGAGTTCTTTATTGCTCCACAGTTTTCCTTGACTCTTGATCTGGTAGAAATGCCAACTAGGGTCTTCCATTGTTTATTTTTTTCTTTCTTCTTCTTTGATATAGTCTCATCTTTATCAGTCTCTTCTTGGCTATTCGTCTCTCTGCTGGACTCCCAGTCCTTATCAGTTGGGATCCTGTGTTCCCAGGGTAAGGTGTCCATATTACCATTCTCTTGAACATACAAGATATTACTGGAAAGATCGGCTGTGTGATCCAGATTTTCAAAGGAGTCCTTAACCCTAGCTGGGATGTTGGGATCCGTCAGGTACATAGCACCCTAAGGGGGAAGGTCATCAGAAGACAGGGAGGGAAGAGGAATATTCAGTTTCAAAGATAAACCCTCTCTAGGAATATCCTCTAGCCCTAGGATCTCCTCGTTTCTATCAGAAGGGACTATCAGTTGGGACAAGGAGGTAGAGAGGTTCATATCTCCTTCTCCAGCCAAGGTGTCTTCATCAGAATCTCTTTCCTTAGATGAAGGTGTTTTAACAAGATTCATGTTAAGAGGATCATTAGGGATCTCACCTTTAGTCTCCATGACCACTTCAATCTCTGGAGAGATATTCAGAATATTGGACTCTTTGTTTTCCAGGTCCTGCTCTTTATTTTCCTTCCTTTCTCATTCTGATTCATTCTTTTTTTTCCAAACCTTTCTTCCAAGTCTTGCTAGTTTTTCTATCTCTGAAGTGGCATTTAGGGGGCATTTTTTTGCCTAGTGACCATATTTCCTGCACTTGAAACAGGTAAACGGGATGGTTTCAAACTCTATATTCTGCACCTAGGAGCTCAGTTTAGATTGGATCTCAATCGAAGATGGAATATCTGCATCCTGGGAGACTCCCACACATATCCTCACAAAAACCAATCTCTTTCTAGCAGCTGTCATTGTGTCAATAGAAAGGAGCTCACTAAAGGAGCTCGCAATACCATGAAAGATATCTTCACTCCAGTATTCCAGGGGCAGACCTGGAAGTCTAACCCAAACTGGGATATTCTAAAAAATGGAGTCTAATAGATCCAAGTTGTAGGACCACTTCTTTAGGGCCAGGGAAGATTTCCCTATCACCCAAGGACCTCCACTTCTAACAGCCATGATGTCCTCTCTACAAGTAAATTCAAACGTGAAAAAGCCCTTAGGAAGCGCATCAACTGAGACTTTCCCACTAGTTCTCCATTTATTTTTAACAAACTCCCTGACCACTTCAATATTTGGTCTAGGGCCCATAAACTTTCCCACCAGAGTTCGTTCCATTAGGGCTATATTATGGTCAATGAGCAGATTTGGAATAAAAATAGCAAACTTACCTCTATCTGGGGATGATATGTTTTGCACTAGAGGGAAAGAAGATTTACTATTATGTTTTACCCCGAACAGTGAGGTCCAGGGTTTGCGATTGCCTCCAATACTGCCTGTGGTCCCAACTCCTCCTATAGCTTTCTAGTTTTTACTGATGGAGGATGCAACAGGGTTAATCTCCTGATTTTCCTTTCCCCCAGGTTCCACCTGTATTTTGTTTCCAGAGTCCACATCATCCTGCTCATCCTTACATTGCTTCTGACTCGACTCCAGCACCTGATTCGACTGTAGATTTTTTTATCTTGCTCCATTTCCCTTTCCGTTGCTTTGAATTTTGAAATTCCTTTTCTCCCGCCCGTGCCCGCGCTCGTGTTCCGCCATCTCAATGCAAAGTTATTTGTTATCTCTAGCTGGTTTTCAATTTATAGATATATTTTTCCCAAATTATTACTTCAGCTAAAACTACTTTGTAATTGCAAACTGCAACACACCAACACCTTTCCATTCAAACCATACCAAAGAAAATGTTTTCCCATTGACATCATCATCACTAGAGTACCCAAGTTAAACATTATAAAGATAAAAACATAAACATTGTAGATTGATATCATGCATGGTTATGCAATTCTTGTTACCATCTGCCACGTGATATATTTTTGTTATGCTTGTACAGCTTCGGTTATTCTGCATATGCTATGTTACAAACATAATTCTTCTTGCGGAAGGTCAAAAAACAATGGGGACCACTTACTATGCAATTAACACTATAAATATTATAATAAACACTATAAATATAATCATTAACAATAATATAATATATAGAACATAATAAGTTAGTAAAATTTATCATAAAATATTATAATAAATATTATAATATAATGTAATAGTATCACTTGAAAAGTACATTGTCATCACACACATGTCATAATGGTCTTGTGGTTTTGTGGAATTGTGTTTGCTTATAAGCAACACCATATGGGACGTTTCCCATATCGCTAGATCCTTATTGGCTTGTTAAACTTGTCCATCTTTTGCGGTTCCACAGATATTTATGCTGCCAACAAAAGTTTTGATGAAGAAGCGCAGAAACAAGTGAGGACCACTTAGTATGCGATTAACTTAAGCAACCAAATACTTAGTTTACTCATTTGTCTTCACCATGAAACTCAAATTGCACTTTT
>VDFB02367536.1:0-29679 GCA_007258455.2 Sequoia sempervirens
GATATTATTGAGTTTATATAGATTTTATTATAATATGTGGATATGAAATTGGGAAAATTATAGATTTGATTTTCGTATTGCATGAAAGATGAATTAAATCTTAGAGGATTAATTTTGCTACTTCAAATTATTGCTTGACTGGATTTAGTAAATCCTAATGTAGATTCCCAATGTTTTCGATTTGCTTTAAATTGTGTTTTCTTTTATTGGGCAAATTAGGCATGTTTTAGATGTACAAGTCTTCCAGAAAAATTGTAAAATGTGGGAGTTGTGATTGTTTAAGTAGAATTCTTGTGTTGACTAAGGTTGTGTACATGGTTTTGCATTGTGTTTAGACACCTGGTTTTATGAACATAGATATTGATGTTCATTATGAAAAGTGTAGAATTATATGTTGTATTTTTGTACACCTTGCTTACCTTAGTCAGGGAAACTTAGAATTACTTTTTGTTATTTTTAGGGGAGTGGCTCTCTGTGAGGGCCGACACACAAAGTGGTGCTAGGGTAAATTACAAAGAGTTAGTAAGTCAGTGAAAACTAAACTACAAACTAGTTAGATTAAAATCTTTAACTTGATTAATATGCCTCGCTTATAGACTCTAGTTCAGTCTTGAGTATAAGTTGAGAAGGCCTAGAATGGAAAATCAATATCTTGTTACTTTAAAAGATATTCAATTCCGCAATAGTATGCATATGGGGCCAGGTTTCGTAAGAGGTTACCAGGGTAACCCAAGTTGGAGGCCAGACCTAGGAAGAAACACCAGGGTAACCTTTGCAACATTGTGATGACACTCCACCTAAAATAACAGTATACCTTGTGAACTTAGCATATTTGATTGTCTTAATTCTGGAAGCAATGTAACCATCAGTTAGTTTTGTACTTGTGTCTAGGGTGAATAAGTTATGTCTAAGTAACCATATTACTATCTCCTAGCACGGGGGGTGGACCTACGGGTACCACATGGTTGGGTGGAATGTGTACCTTACTCCGTTGGGTCCCTAGTTTATGATTGTGGCAACGAGAGCTTCATGGATGGAGAGCTTGTATTTGGATAAATGTGTACTTCCTTTATTGTATCATTGAAAATCTTGTATTTGAAACATCCCTCAATTGTTTATGAGGTGAAAATTTGAAATATGTAATTGTAAATTATTATTTGATCTACCTCATTTGAAGAATGAGTATTGTAATGTTATTTCAAATGCAATGTAAGAATCTTATTTGTACTTTATACTATCATGAATGGAAATTCAAATGTTATGCAATGTTTACTTTTAAGTTTATGTTAATTAAATATATGCAATGCTAAATACTAAAGTCGTCTATGGAATCTCAAGTAATGTAACATCGCGTAACTTAGTGAATGTATGCAACTAATAAAGTTAATATTAACACTTTAAAAAAAAAATTATTTCACTTTCGTAGACAATTGCAACATTCCTTAGGTTACAAGATAGGGCATTACAATATCTACTAACCACTCACAGATATTTTCTTCCCACTATTATCAAGAATTTATTCCATTTAACAGAGTTAAAGAATTCAAAAATCAAATTTATTTTCTTTATTTTTATTCATATTTAAAATTCCATTCCTACAAAAACATTTAAAGAATATTTAATCTATTCACCCAAATAAAAGTAACTTTAATTAATTAATTAATTTAATAAAATAATTTTAATCACAATGATTAAATTATTTTACCAATAGACCAATTTAATTAATTAAATAAAATATGAAGCTTTTATCTACTTTATTTAAAATTAATTTAAATAAGCATTAAATTATAAAGAACATTAATCTAACATGAAATTCACAAAATATACCTTATATAACAAATAATCAAAATAGACTAGACAAGACAACTAAAAATACCAGACCTAAATTGACGACATACTGTGACTAGGTTTGAGACTAGACTAGGAAAAACCTTGTTACTACCTCCCAATCAACATTACCATTGAGTCTGGACACGCTTAGACCTGTGAAGCTAGGTGGAGTCGATGTCATGTACCTGCAATCCTGCAATCAGACATCTAACATACATGTATATAATCCATGATTCAAACACACCGTGAGGAGAAGATCGCAGAAATTAGAGGGCACTCGCAAGCGACTGATGCAACTCCATTCTCCTCACCAATACAATATCACATCAAACTAACAAAATAAACATCAATTAATCTACCATGAACATATATAGCAATAACATCTAAAGTAAACATCTATACTAACATAAAACATGTCAGAAATAATTACCATCAAACAGTGTATCATCACAACATAAAATAAATCCACCATCGCTCTAATGTCAGCTATCAATACATCAAAACCAAGTACCAAGGTCCATCAAAGTGAAAACATGCTAACAAAAAACATAAGCAAAATGGAGGGGTACTACATTAATGAGGGGGTGGGTAGTTAAACATTAACAAGATGATTGTGGATGCCTCAACCACCTGTTAGTGCTTATGCACACTAAAGGTGGGCCGAGAAGGCCGTGTTTGGAAATATTATTGCCTTGTCTCCACAAGAGGTTAACAGTTCTGCACAAGTCACCCTATGGGTCCGACACCTAGAGAGGCTGTCAGGATAACCATAAATGGGGGCGACGCCTAGAGAAAGGCAGTTAGGATAACCCACGTAGGACTGTGTGATGACACTCTCCTCTCGTGTTCCCTTGAGTTGTTTTTATTGCTAACATCTGGAAGTGGTCTATTGATATGTTTTGGTGATTTATTATTGTTATGTTTTGGAAGTGGTCTATTGATATGTTTTGGTGATTTATTGTTGTTATTTTTTGGAAGTGGTCTTTTGATATTATGTTTCCCTATATGCGTGTTTTAGCTTTCCATGCTTGGAGTTTAGTCTTGTGTAATTGTTTAGATGTTATTGGTCGGGGACCCTTTCTAATCTACTCCTAGCATGAGGGTGGTCGAGTGGAATGTGCTACACACCCTGTTGGGTTCCCTATCTTGTAGTTGTACTTTTTAGTCCAGAGTTTTGTAGAGACAACTTGATCCAGAGTTTACATGTTTCCAGATGTATATTTGTATTTCTATCATACTTTGTGTATTGATATGTTACTCTCCCATGTATTGGGTAGACTTATGATGTAATCTTGAGTAATTTATCAATGAGATGTACTTGTAGATTGATGTAAAGTATAATTACATTATGTAATTCATGCTTTATCCATAATTGTAAATATCGTTGATGTTGTGTTATGTTTGAGAAAATATTTCTTTATATTTCTAAGTACAATCATTTATGAAAGCATGTATGGTTTCTATATGGTTTATTCTTAACACATTGTTTATTCTTAATAAACATTTTAAAGAGGATTGTGAATGATTGGGTTACGTTTGTAGAATTGATAATTACTTTTATCAACTTTGTTATGGGATAGATTATGTAATGTCACCTAGTGTACCCCAATGGACTTAGGTGTTTAACTTATAATCATTAGTTATGTTAGTTGGGTATGTGCAGGATCATAGTGCGCGAAAAAGTGGCAATATTTGTGGGGTATGTGGCTGACGACTTTTTTTCACCCAAAATAAATGAAACGAAAAGGGTTTTTAGAGGAGATTCTCAGATTTCCAAAAACATAAATTATGATTTAATTTGAATTTAATAAATAATTATTATTCATTTTCTATTAAAATTACACCTAAAGTCCTGATCAATAGGTTGATTGAAAAACATCTATAACTTTCAAATGGTATCATATTTTTTGAATCCAAAACATGCGTCACATTCTATGCTTCACATAATATAGGATTAAAAAAATAAAAATTAAATTTCATGAAGTTTTGACCAAGTTAAGGTGGTCGATAGGACGAGTTTTATATTTTCTAAAATTTATAATAAAAATTCATAATTAATTATTTACTTGGAAAAAATTACAAAAAATATGCATCACATCTGGACATGAGTCCTCTACTTATATATAAAATCTTACAAAAAATATTAGCATTTTATTATGGTTAGGGTGGTCAGACACCTACTTCTTATTTTTCCCTGAAATTTAAGTACTAATGCATTGAAATTTCAAATTTTCACCAAATAGATTTTATTTATTTTAAATAAACCTAGTATTTTAGAAACTAAATTCAATTTTCTACAAATTCTATTCTTACATATTTTTGAAATAATATAGATAACTTATTCAAATATTTACGTCAAGTTGCCTAACACTGATTTTTTTGAATTTTTTGCCACTTAAGGGCCTATTTTTTGCATGATGATCCTGCACATACCCAGTTGCATTAGTAAACTTAGTGTTTATTTGTAATGTTTTCAAAAAAAAAATTGTTGCATTTTTAGTGGTCCTTTGGGGTTTGCGCGATGGGGTGTTACACACCAGGTGTTGAAAAATTACTGGGAGTTGGGAATTTTACCCTCCAGGTTCATGGGAACTAGGTGCAAAGGATACTAGGGACTGGGACAAAGCAAGAACAAATTGGTTCAAAACAAAAATTGTGCAAAGACTTCTAGTCTTTGGTTTCAAAGAAAAGAAAAGCCACTATTGGGTAAACTAAGGAAAAGTATGATACATGAACATGAAGACAATTTTAATTGGGTGACAACTTATCGGGTGCAACGACTAGCCGAGAAAAAACACAAAACTTGTAGAAGATACAATATCCTTAGACGAACAACATCAATACCTGAGACCTAGGGATTCGGTTGGTTAACAAGGTTAGGGAAAAATATTTTGCAAATACTCCAAGTTTAACAAAGCAAAAAATTAAGTGAGGGGGCCAGGAAAGTTGGTTCAAGACCTTATCATTTTACCATTTTCTCCAAAAGCAACATACCAAAACAAACAAAAATTAAAGGAAGGGAAAAAGCAACAAAAAAAGAGGGGGTCCACATTTTTCTGAAAGGTAAAATGGGGCGTGTTGTGAGACCACATAAAACATAGATATTGAGAAATATAATAAATATATTCAAAACCATATTTATATTATGTGAAATAGAGACAACCGAAGATAACATATAGGTTCTCCATGAATCAAATGTCAAATCAACTCTATATTTGATTTGTTAAAAGACCATAATAAAGTAACTGTAGTTTAGTAACCCAATACACAACCTCATAGAAATGTTAAGTGACAAGGCATATAACAACACTTCCCCACTTTAGAAGGATACAATCAAACTTGTCAAACCATGCATGTTAATATAAAACTAACTCCATCTAGAAAACCCTAAACAACAGTCTCTTTATATATCTACAAAAGAAAAAAAATCATTAAAACGAAAAACATACAAAACCATCCATGCAAATCTGAAACTAATTATACATCTAAAAAATTCTAAAAAATTGGAAAGCAACTAATATGTGATTTGAAACAATGAAATATCACAGATATGCAAATCTATAAATTTTAAAAAAGAGGAAATCTTCATAACCCATAGATACAAACAATATGAAAATAAAAAAAATGAAAGTAGAAATATAAAAAATGATTAGAGAGTTTTCTAGAAAATTCAAGCCATAAAAATATCAATTCCATAACTATTGTTGATTACATGCACACAAATGAACCAAGTTGTTTAGGAGCTTCCAAGCCACTGAAAGACCAAATCTACAATACACAATAACCAAGTGTTAATCATCTAATGGTTTCATGAAACTAAGGGATGAAACCAAGGCCTGAACACTAAGAATCCTTATAGTATTCAACATAGCTAGTGCTTTCCCATGTGACCAAGTGACCAAAAATAGGCACCCAACATGAACACTCTTTCACTACATAAAACCATAGGATAAAAGAACACAACCATCATGTTCTAAGAGGATAATAACATGCTATCAATATGAAGCTCTAGATCATAGCCACACAATGCGCATACACCTGAGAAAATCCACTTAACCTCTCCACCATTCCACTAGTGTTTTCCATACTATATCCAAAAATAACAAGCTAGATCCATTGCAAAGTCTATCTCATAGAAATATTAAAATAAAACAAATTCCTTCTAATATATTCCCACAAGATTACCAAGCTAAGAAATCAACAGTGGAAAAATGCATAAAAGAAAATCACCATTTATCTATCACATGCAAGCAACATGCAAGTCCATGCAAGTATATGTAAGTAAATTTCAAGTACATACAACTTACATGGAAACTAAAGAACCACCTTTGCTCTAATATAAAATGTTAGGAAAAGTCCCTACAAAACCCTTAATAATTAAAATAGATCTTCATAATTATTAAGCATTGTAGACTTTTCCACATTAATCCTTCAAAGATATTAACATATTAGTCAGATCCACAAGAATTTTCACAACATTTCAACACATAAATATTAATTATAAAAGAAAGAGAGAGAAAGATAAGAGAAATCAACTAGAACAAAAGAGAATAGCATGGATATATGATAGGGAAACCCTTTGAGAAAAGAACCCAGCCTCTAAAGCACCAAACCAATATATTATTGAACAATAATAAACTATTTCAATATAATATGAGTTATTACCTCCATTTGAAGGAAATTGGGGTTCAACGGACCCATCAATGGTAGGAACTCTCACTACCCACGCAGTATTGTATGCAGATAGACTTATTTCCCCATCTTACTTAGAATTAAACAATCTTTTGATCTCTGCAACCGAATCCTCTATTCTCTTATGCAAGGGTACCTGAAACAATAACTCTCAATTAGATTTTGAGATTTCTTGATTTTGTTGCATCTAACTCCACATCTTTTATTTCCTTTGGAGTTTTTGGGTTCTAATTAATTTTTAGGGACAAATTCAATCAAAATCACCTGCCGATAAATGTAATACTCATTATTAGTTATTAGATAATGGATTGAGTGTTACATTTATCAACAGTTATGTTATTGTTTTAGGCACTAGAGGAATTGATTGCAGAGATCAAAGAGTTGTTTAATTCCATGCAAGAGGGGTTCTTTAATCTATTGTTCAACAAGCTATTCACCATCATTAGATCAATATGTTGGGAGAATGCTATAGTGTCAATAGCACTGGGAGCAACTACCTTGACGCCAATATTTTGTAAGGGACAGATTCTTCAAGAAGTTTGACTTTGGAGCTGACTTTCCAGCTAATCCTCGCCTCGCTTCCATTCACTTTTAACCGTGTTTGAGTATATTATTAGATAAAACATATTTTAACATGGTAATTTAGAGGGAAAGAGATCGCAGGGAATTGGCTTCATTCCTACATTGTTCATAAATGACCACCCTGTATGCCCTGGATTATATGCACGAAGTGAACGAATGAAAGACTCCCTTTCTGAACTGTACAACTTTTTATGTGTGCACAAATCCCCAAGTGTTGTACAACACATGGTTTATAGGAATGAAGAAAAAATTCTAAATGACATGGAAGATTTCATTCAAAAGTCTCTATATGAATGACTCCTATAATAGATTATAGTTATGGGATCTTGAAATTCCAACTTACTCTTTAGAATAAAATGCTTATTCCAAAAGTTACTCTAAAGCTTTGTGTGAATATGGTTGGAATTATATTTGTCTATGACAACACTAGGCACCGTAAAACTTGGATTAGCCCTTCATTGATGAATTTTATATTTGTAATGGTGAAAATTACACATTACCTATGTTCTTTTTATTTTATGTAGTTTAGGGATGGATAATTAGAATGTTTGCTTATTTGATCTCATATTTATTGGATAATTAAGGATGAAGATAGGTGTTACAGTTAAAATCAATAATATTGTCTTAATGTAAGTGGTTGTCCCTCAAAATTTTTTAGGGAATCTTAGGTTTGCTATTAGGGTATAAATTGTTAGATCCTTGACAACTTTTCTCAAATAGGATTCATTCCATTGGTTGGAATTAGTTCCTAGGTGATCTTTAATGCACTTACAATTGTTGCGTGTACTACTTGAGTGTTGGTCATATTAGATTTTCACAAACCTTTCATATTGGAATGTGATGCCTTTGGAATGGGTGTAGGTGTAGTTTTGATGCAAGAAGGATGGTTGCTAGCCTTCACCAACAAGTAACTCACATGGAGAAATCTAGTTAAATCAATATATGAAAAATAAATGTTGTTATCCAACAATGGCATCCTTACTTGTTGACCTACATATTTCAAATAAAATAGATCACCATAGCATAAACTACTTTTTCAAAAAGTAGGTGTCCTAAAAAAAATAGGTGGACAAGATATAGGGATATACCAATGAGATTCTCTAGAAGAAGGGTAAAGAAATTGTGGTACTTATGAAATCACATGCCAAAATGAAGAAGAAGATTTCATCTTTTCTATTTTGGTACTAGTTCCCCATTAGATAGATGTGATATGAAATGAATGGGATACCACCCCTACAATTGAAGATATCATTGGCTAGTTGACTAGTATCCACAATTAATGTAATTTTTTTTCTATATAGGAAAATTCCTTACATATCATGAGAAAATTATTTTCTTGAATTTAAAACTCAATCCTCTATTACTCCTAGAGTTACACTCATCACCTATTGCTAGGAACTTAGGTTTTTTACAAACCTATGAGCATATGAAGTGTAAATTTTCTCTGATGTTCAAGCATTTGTAGCTAAATGTGATGTATGTTAAAGGACCAAAAACTAAAACTTTCAAGTCACCTAGACTATTGCAACTAGTTCTTCTTCCCAATCAAGCTTGGACTGATATTTTGTATGGATTTCGTTGTGGGACTTCCATTTTTATGTAGTAAATAGGCCACCTTAGTGATGGTGGGTACTTGACTAAATATGCCCATTTTCTTGCATTACCTCACCCTTAAATTTTTTTATGGTTTCTCAATATTTCTCGATTTAGTCTTCAAACTCAATGGGATGTCATTTTTTTATGGTTTCTCAATAGTTTTTAGATTTAGTTAGTGACCATGATCCATCCTTCACTAGAAAATTATAGTAAGAGTTGTTTAAGTTACAAGGCACAACCTTGAACATGATTTTGGCTTATCATCCTCAAATCAATGGTTAAACAAATATTGTCAACATGTTCCTTTAGACTTATTTGTATTATTTTGTATCTAAATGGTAAGGATAATGGTCCAAGTGGCCACCTCTAGTAGAATGGTGGTACAATGCTACTTGTTATTGTCATAAACCAATTATATTATGTATTTATTATAATATGGTAAATGAAATTATTAAAGAAATTCAATATATATTAATGGAAATTTTGAAATTTTGAAATTTTTGAAATAGATTGCGAGAAATTGATTGATGTTAACTATGCAATATTTTGAAATTATTTTATATGTTATCAAAAATTAAACGTTACTAATAAATATTGCAAGTGCAAGTGTGTATAGTTGCAGGGTGATAGGTTGAAGGATGAGAGTGCGATTGAAGTAGGATTATTTATTTGGATTGAACTGTAAGCTAGATGGAATTTGGTGCACACACAACTGACATGATATTTGCATTTAAAAATTTATATAAGAATGACTCAATGATTGAAAATATGCATTGTGAAACAAAATTTCATGGAAACTTATATTTGAAAGAGTCAATCTTGAGCTTGTGTTTTGAATTTAGAGAAAAACGTAAGTGCGTTTTGGTATGTGAACGAATGTGTAAATCTGAATTATGCATTTTTGTATCATTGTTGAAATGAAAATGAAAGATCCTTTTTATATAAATAATAGATATGCACATGAAAACAATTATATTTAAAAACAAAAATATGTATGTATATATATAAACACACACGAATATATATACATATACATATATACATATATATACATATACATATATACATATATATACATATACATATATACATATATATACATATATATACATATACATATATACATATATATACATATACATATATACATATATATACATATACATATATACATATATATACATATATACATATACATATATACATTCATATACATATATATATACATATACATATATATATACATATATATGTATATATATATACATATATATGTATATATATACATATATATATACATATATACACATATGTATACACACACACACACACACACACACACATATATATATATATATCTCTGTGTGTGTGTGTGTGTGTGTGTGGAGAACATTCATATGTGTGAGAAAATCATAATCATGAGAAAATACCATGATGGATGTGGTCTACCAACTGTAGTAATGTCATTTTCAAAATTTAGAGGATGAGGCAACAAAGATCATTAATGCCCACTACCCAATGGAATCGGCCCCTTAGTGGAGGGTAGTAAAATGTAGGAATCTTTCCATTTCTAGAAAGAGAGTTCGACACCACTCTCAGTGTACAAGTCATCGAACATAGATTTGTGGAAAAAAGTTGAAGGAGGACCCTCAATTTTAGAGGTAATTCATGGATTTTTTATATAACTATTATTTTTAAAATTTTCCTTACAATATTATTTGTATTCCATGCATAGTCGAATAAATATGTGTTTGATTCTATAGGTTGAATAAAACCAGTTGTTCGAGCTCCCATGAATAAGATTGTATTCCTTGAAAAATGATTGTATCAGTTCCTTTGTAACCAGATTTATCAATGCATGTTTCGCCATGGATTGAGATTTGATGGCTTTAATATTTTTTAATATTTTCTTCCACAACCGCCATCATAGCATAGGTTGCATGTTATCTTTTTTCTTAGATTGACATAGAGATTTCGCTTAATCTGATAGTCTTCAATAGGAGCTATGTGAGCAATGATCAATACCACCCCTAAGTGGTAGGTCAAATATCCTTAAGAGATTTTGATAAAATTTATATGTTCTTCATTTATTTTGCTTTGCATATCTAAGAGATGGTCACCATTTAGAGAAATACTATCCTCATCGATCTAGTATCGATGGAAATTTGTAAACCTTTAGGAATTATCGTCGTTCATGGCGACAAAGGGATATCACGCTTGACTTTGTATTATACATATTTTTGGTAATTCTTTCAAATGTATGTATACTGTAACGACATAGAGGCCTTGTGAAAACACTCATCGTCTAATCCATGAAGGATTAAGGCTGAATGATAAAATTGTTCCCTATCTTGATGCATGTGTAATTGAGTAAACTATCATTTCCATTAAATGATGGTACCCATGTCACCTGTGGGAAACTATGCCCCAAACTGAGGGTGGATGATAAGGCGTGGCCTTGAACCTCATATGTTGCATAACAACCAATGACTGAAGATTGATTTAGAATGACAAATATATAGTATATGTAAACAATGATCGAGGATTTCAAACTAAACCCAGTTAATATTGATCTCATGGATTCGATCATTTTATCATTAATGATTAATGGTTAGTATGCCATCCAAAACTTTTAAATTTATTCCTAAAAGTTGATATTAGCTTCATTTTAGTATTTTTACATGAAATTGTATATTAAAATGTTAAAATAATTAAGTGTGGAAAATGAGGGAATGGAACTGGAAGCTACAACCATAAACCATTGTAAACAACATTGTTTTGTCATAAAATGCACTAGAAACAACATTGTATTTCAATGTAAACAATAAAGGTTATGTTGTAAATGACATTGTTTTGTCATAAATTGTAACTCTTTAGCTTGAAACCATATTGTATTGATGTATATAGTGAATGTTTTGTTGGAAACGACATTGTTATATGTTATAACCTATAACTATTTAGCCAGAAACAACATTGTTTTGTCATAATTTATAACTATTTAGCTTGAAATGACATTGTATTATTGTTAATAGTGAATGTTCTATTGCAAAAAACATTGATTTGTTGTAAAAGCATATGTGTACCTGAAAACAATCTTGTTCATTAAATTGTTAAGCTGAAACAACATTGATTAATTTTTAATTGTGAACATTCTACATGAAACATTTTGTTCTATAACTGTTAGTTGGAAACATTATTTTTTTGTTAAAAAAACAAATGTTCACATGTAAAACAACAATTTTAGGATATCATAGTTTGTGTGAATATAAAGGAAGCACCAGTGTTTGAGAAACTGTAATACAAACTTATTTTGGATTCTTTATATTCATGAAAGAAACATCAAATCGAATATCATTAAATGATCAAAATTTAATTTAATGGTTTATTTTAGAATGTATGCACAAATGAATAACTTAAGTAGACACATATATGTGTATGCACATAGAATTCATTTATGTATATACACATACTTGTGACATACCTTCTTTTGTTCTTTTTACTTAATTCATTTTTAAACGGATAATACTTATGTTGAAAGTAAACATGGTCCATGTGAATGATATGATTGAATATTGTATTGTTTATTTGAATCATGTATCTGATTTCTATTTAGAGAGGAAATTAGTAATTTGATTCTTCTTTTTCATAGAAATATGTGAGAAGAATATGCTTTTACTTGAATATAATAGTGATACCTAAGTCGACTAGAGCACCTCAGGGTAGATGCTGCTAGAGGGTAGACAACTGTTATGAAATTTTGTATTATAGAAAGTTACCTTTTGGTATAGGTGCTGAAATGAAGTTAAGAGATTATAGGTTTGCTTTACCATAACCTATTGTTTGTTGTTGTTGCAATACAATTTTATGCTTGGACAAACTTGATATAGTTCATATTGTATGTATGAAATCTATATATCACTCTATGCCATTCCTAGCATAGATCTTGCATTTTCTTTTCTAACTTGTAGATAGAAATTGCATGTTGATGTATGGGTAGGCACTAGATTCCACCTTGCAAATTTTTCGCTTGCTAAATTTTTTGTGTAGGGTCGAGTATTCTTCAAGTTGGAAGAATTCTAAGGAAGCATAATCTTCATGGTTTGGCGGTAAATCTCTTCAACCATTTTCTCATCCACTAGTGGAGGCGAGCATCAAGAAGAACCTTAGATGCACACAAGGATTTTAGTCTATGATGTAATAATTGATGTACTTGGTGTAAAGTTATACAATGTAATGACGATGTGACCTTATGATCCAAGTCAAACCTGATATTGTAATTTGAATTTTGAATTAAATATACGAATCATTGACTCATTTTAAATGGACATGTGTTGCTATGATTGACTTTAGCCACTAATTATGTTTTTTTAATTTGAAATATATTCATGTGTCATTTACAATAATATTAATTAAGTAATAATTTAAGATGGGTTATTAAATTTGGTATCATAACTTAGGGTTCAACTCTAGGACTAAATGAGTCTACCATATTTTGACTAGGGATAGTTTACCCTTGACCAAAATTTAGTTGTCCTGAGAATTGATCGAACCTAGATTGAATGCATGTAGGAAGGCCAAAGGTAGGATGTAGGAAAGGGAAAACTATTAGAACCTCGCATAAGAATGACATAAAGGAAGAAAAATCCAAGATGGAGGTTCAATCAAAAATTATTGATGACGAAAATCTAGCTCAGGCCCTTACATGACTCAAGCTAGAGAGAGGCTTGAAGATTCAGGAGATGTGAACACTAAAGATAAAAAAGCTTTTTGCAATCTAGGATTGGCCTCTATGGTGTGGGCTCAATGCACCCTTATTGAATAAAGAGGAAAAGGAGATCCTGCATGCTCAACCATCCTCTTATGTAAAGTTTGATGTCAATTCAAATGAGGACCCAAAGGAATGTCATCTTTTTGATGACAAGAAATAAAATAATGTAACATGAAGCCTTTTGTAAATAAGGGTCTATTGACTCACTTTTAATATAAATAAAACAATAATATTTTTTTGTTGTGTTCAAATGAAGGACTCCAAAATGTGTTTATTATGCATGAATGTGTATGTCTTCTAAGAATGAGGGATATATGCATATGAAAAATTGTGTGATGTAGAATAAGATCGTTTATTCACAGAACCCAGTGTTGAGATGTGATAAACGTGAATGTGTTGTAGGTTAAGTGTGAGTCAACATGGTGACTACTAAGAAAGGAGTGGGTGGTAGTGGTTCCAGTAGTGGACCTAACAAGAGGTTGGAACAAATTCTAGAGCTTCTGAACTGACAAGAATCTCACATGGATCACATAAAGCAAGAAGCCTGAGTCGCATGCAAGGACCGAGACCACATGAATGTAGAATCTAATCAAGGAGATGGTGGTCCAGGGGTAGGTCCATGAGGATGAATTGAGTATGAGCTTGGGAAAGATCTCAAAAGAGTAGCATCACCCAAGTTCAATGGTAAGGCTATTAGAGTAGGAGTAGAGGATTGGATTATAGAGATGGAAAAATACTTTGGGCTCCATAACCTTTTTGATTAGATTAAAGTGACATGGGCTATGCATCAGCTATTAGGTGAAGCAATGACTTGGTGGGATGAAGAAAAGTTAGAATGAAATATTGAGATTCCTGAGATCACTTGGGAACTCTTCCTCCAATCTTTTAGGAAGAGATGGTTACCACAACTTTTCTTTGACAAGAAAGTGATGAATTTTAGAATCTAACCCAGGGCAACATGACTGTGATCCAATATTAGGAAAAGTTCATCAACCTATTGAAGTATGTGTTGTAGTATCAGGGAGATGAATAGTTCCATATCTAGAAATTCATAATGGGACTGAGACCTCACATAGGAGTTGAGGTGGATATGCATGATCCTATTACCATGAATGCAGTCTTACAAAAATCCACCGAATAGGAACAAAACTGCAATAGTTATCCAATCTCTGTAATGACTCAAATCCTAAGCCATGGTACGAGGTTAAGCCACAATAGTGGTTTACAAATTTTTTGAGGAAGGAAATATGATTTTTTTGTGTTTCCACAATGTCAAGAGGTTCGGTCAAACTCTATGGTTTGGGTGAACTAGATTGGGTGTTTGACCCAACCTCCAAAGATATGAATACAAAATAATATTTTATAGGGTTCGATCAAATGGGTGTTCGACCGAACCCCTTGAAATAGGGCATAAAAAATAAAAAGAAACTGTCACTATCAGATAATACGTTTTCTGTGTTCAAACTGTGTATGCGGCGAACAATAAACCCAATCATGAATGTAGCAAACCGGACGAGAAAAATGTGCATCAACCTGACCTCCATAGCCATAGTACATCAACTCACAGTTGATCAAACCGACCTCCATAGCTCATAGGTTGGTTAACTTCAAATTTTGTAGATTTCAAAATTCATTTGTTTGAGAAAATTTTAAACCCTAAATGGGAAATGTTAAATGTTTCAAATTTGTAGATTTCAAACTACATTTCTTTGTTTTAAATTTCATTTGCTTGAAATTTTCTAAAGAATTTTCAACAAACACTATTTCTATCATGCTTTGATGAATGTTCATACCCTATTCCAAAGCTACAATTTTGGCATGGGTAGGGAGTGTTGAATAAATGGCGTTGCAGTTGCTTGACATATTTTACAAACCCATTTCTAAAATTTGTCAAAAAATTAACACGCCTTGTCTATTCTTCCATGTTTTGCATACATTTCTACTAGGGAACCTCCAATTGCATTTTCTTTAATGTTTCTAAAGCCTTACTTGAACATAAAACATATTTATTTGAGGTATTATATCAAACAGTTCAGGGTAATTTTTTTTGGTTATATTTGTTATTAAAATTATTGTTGATAACCATATATCTTTATAATTTTGTATAGGATGGATTATTTTTTTCAACCCAAAATAATGAATTATTGGTAAATAAAAATGTGAACCATAATAGTGAATATTTCCTCATTGAGGTTGATAAGTTATGCTAATGATTGTGGTATGAAAGTATAAATAAGAATATGATCCCTAATTGGTAAGATTTATTAATGCACAACCTCTCTAATGAGTATAATGTTTTGAGGGATTTGAAACAATTAATCTAGAACCATTGATTAGAGCTAAACATATTATGTTACACTCTAACAAAAATTCAATAGGAACTTAGGAATCTAGACTATTTATAAAAATGGGGAATTATAGTTATTCCCCTATAAGTTTTTATATTGGTAAATCCTTGCAATGAGGGTTATAGTTATCAATATGAAATTATAAATTGGTAAAAGGTATAAAGTGGTAATCGATTAGAATTAAAATGCAAACATTGGTGAAGGTTTATCTAATTATTTTTTATATATAGGACCTTTAGAAAAATGGGCCTCATTCATGGTGGATATGACACCAACAAAGAAAGATAGGGAGCATGGTGATAATGATGTGAAAATGTCATACCTAGAGCTATGAAGTAGAATTAATATATTTTATATATCTTAAAATCTTAATATAATTAGGTGCTTCTTACTATTTTGTATCACCTTAGATAGTTTAGAAATTCAACTTAAAATCTAAATCCTTGTTAAAAGAGGTAGTGTTGAGTTGTGTACATGTCCCAAAGATAGTTTATAAATGATACCATTCTAAAATTATAACTTAGGGTGCATACAATGGAAACTTGGATAAAATTCTTCATATTTTTCCTTTGAGTCTTATGACATTACTCCAAAAATGGTTGGTTCTAAATGTATGAATCGAAGAATAAATTTAGAGGAAAGAAACTAGATTGTTTGAATGAAATGTATAATAAAATAGTTCTATTAGGATTAGAAGGAATGAAGGTATTATTAAATTTTCTATTTTACAACTCAAAAGAGAATAAAGAAAAGGGTGTGCCTTGTTTGTTGTTAATTTTTATTTAGTAAAAGTGAATGAGAACCATTCAAATGAAAATAAACCTCCATTACAAAAGTCTTAGGATGTCTTTCCTAGAATGAACTCCTCATGTTTCCTCCTAAATGGGTGTTTTATTTTTTAATAGAGTTCATGCATGAATTAGCCCCTATATCTAGAGATCCCTATCAAACAAACACTTCATATTTGCATGAATTAAAGGATTTCCTAAATGACATTTTAAAGAAAGGATTTATATGTTCTAGTGTCTTGTCATGGGATGCTCCAACTATTTTTATGAAAAAGAAAGATAAGACACTTTTCCAAGTTGTCTTGATTATGTACATGTTCAATAAATAAACAATCAACATTAATATCCACCACCTAAAATAGATGACTTATTTTATTGATTGAGAGGGGTGGCCATATTTTAAAAAATAGGTCTAATATTCAATTACAATTAGCAAAGAATAAAGGAGGAATACATTCATAAAACTACATTTAGAATTAGGTATATGCCATCAAAATTATATGTTTGAGGCAATGTATACAAGACACCCATGTACAAAATACTACAAAAGAAAGAGAAAAAATGTAAAGAATGCACTTGTAACCTATATTTGCTCGAGCATCAAAATCTTGAAATTAAACATAAAGAATAATAGGATTTATAAATTAAATACATGAGGCTATTATATAATATCAAAAAAGACTATTTTAAAGTTTAAATTTATATTTTAATTTTAGGGTAAATACTTTTGTTTGAATTTATGAATTAGAATTTTTTTTTTTGAAAGGGCCCCACCCTTTTACAAAGACCAATAAAGAGACAAAAAATGATCAATCATATTGGCATGGAACAACAACAAGAAAAATATAGTTGTAAGTTAGAAAAATAACATCCAATTAGAAATACTCCACCAATAGTGGCAATGTATCTAATAAAGAGGGTCATTTTACCAAAAACATTAGTAGATCTACCATTGAACACAACTTGAATCCAAAATTCTTCAAGGAACTATATCTTATTGTCAACCTTATCCTTTTCCATGAATGAACCTAGTTCCTTTGTAATGGAGTTTCCATCTTTAGTTTCCAAACTTGAGACCAAAGGGAATAAAGGGTTCCTATAATCTTCTAAACTTGAACCTTCTTCATATTTTTAAATTATTAGAAGGAATACCAAGAGGTGAATGTTGAAATTCAAGAGAATGGTAGAGGCAATGAACTCCAACTAATCCATCTGTAACATGATTCTTGTCTCTACCAATCTCCTCTAAATTTACCTTGACAAGACCTTCTAAATTAGTCATGTCTACAAGAGGACCAACCACCCCTCGATTATTCTCAAAGGGAGCCTCAACCAAATCCTAAGATAAACAAGGCTCCATCTCATCCTTATGCATTTTGTTCAACCTTGCCTTCCTCTAAAATTCCTACACCTATAAAATAAATAGCTATCTACACATGACAACATGGTGAAAACATAAGAAAATCCTATAGCATGACATGTTGAACCCAAATAACCAAATTCAAAAATAATTTAATCTATAAATATAAATAGTTTGAAGGTAGAAACTTTATTCATATAAAAATATGATAAATGTGTGATTATTTTTCTTTCCAATCTATAAATTTTTGATGTGCTTGGCTATATAATTGAGATGATTCACTCATAATGTAATGATAAAAATTTAGTATGTATGAAAGAAATATTTTAGAGACATCAAGCTACCATTCTACATAACTCTCATGAAAATAAGAATATTATTTTATTTTAACTAAAGAAATTGTGTGTACTCTATCTTGAAAATTACTAATTAATTTTAAATTATATACTTATAATTTAAAATAAGAGCATCCTTTGTAACATGTAATAGATAGGCTAATTGATGAAATAAAATATGTTTTTATATTAAGAAAAAATTACAAATATATGGAACTCATACATTGAGAAATTGACTAAGAAAACTCTGTATGAGAATTAAGATGCTCGAATAATAATTTATATACCTTCTTTCAATAATTAACATTAGAAATTAATACTTGGGTCATATTGTATAATCATGCGCTAGAAACCAACAATGGAAGATTGAGTCTCAACTAAGAATTCCACCTTATAGATAACATTCATACTAGAAGCCAACAACTAAAGACCAAATTTCATAAATAAAGTTCATGTGTTATATATCATGCCTTTGAGGAGTCCACAAGTACCATGAGACTTTTGAAATCCTTCTCCATCTAAATGCATCCATTCCATGACCATTGGGAGGTGGGTATCCCAAGTTCCTTAATTTATTGTAGGAATTTAATCAAGAGTAGGACATTGTGACTTTGGCATGTAAAATTAAATCTAAATGTGCATCCAAAAAATACAAATTCAATAACTAAATTTAATTCAAAAAGTGGCCCGCCATCTATGGACTTCTATAAACTTCTCGAAGATGTCATTCCCATAAATGATAAATAAAAAATTAAGTTATGACTTCAACAAAATGACATGAAATTATCTTTCTAAGATGTCATATTTGCATAAATCCCTCAAAGAAATTTTTAACTAATTTTAAACACTCAAACAAATACATATATATGAATATATATGCCATTTATAAATTCTTGGAATATATCAATCCATCACAATTAGATTCTTAGACATCATGCATAATATTTTTGATGTATTCACAAAGCCACCTAGGGTCTCATAAAACTTGAGTAGGTGAATACCAATATGCATATCTAATGGTGGGTTAAATGGAGGGGGATTAGGAGTAAGTTCATATATATCTATTATTTATTTTGTAATCCAATATATTGGTTGGAGAGGTTGCATTTGAATAGGAGTGAAGATAAGGTCTATTAAAATATGACTCACCATCTTCTCTATTCTTAGGATTTTGGAATTTATCAAAATATCCTTTGTTGATCTCAACCAATTTTTGCTTCAAATTTCAAATCATCCACACAATCCTCCCTCAAATATTCAATATGTGAAACACAATTACGAGGAAGATACAAATAATCCTTGACATAGATTTTTGTATCAAAGGATAATATGGTTCTATAATTTTAAAGTATTTCCAATTTTGAAATCTAAATACAATCAATAATCTATTTAATTGAGAAATAATTGTAATTTTAAGGAAAACATAAGCTACTTGAATATTTTTAAGGTATAGATCATTAGATTCTACTTACTTTAACTTAAATTTAAAAAACAACATTAAAATCCACAAAACAAATTTCAAAGACATAATAAATAATTACAATATTATTTAAAAATCTAATTGTAATGAACATGCTATAGTAATAAATATTCAAATTTTAAATCTATGAAAATATATAACCAAATGATCCTTAGTTTTCATATATCATTTGTGATGAGAATGTTGAATATTATAATTTTTTAAACCAATCTTTAGGCACTAATTCACCATTGTTAAAATGATCCTTAGTTTATTCATTGTTTTTTTCATGATTATAATTTTTTTCAATTTCTATTAAACCAAACTCAAAATAATGGTATAGATTAAGATTCTTGTCTTTATCCTACATTTGGGTCATGTTTGATTCTAGATTTATTATCATAATTAGAAGTTGTATAAATTGTTAAATTATATATTTTTTAACGTATATAAAATGTATGGTTGGATTAGTGAGATATTTATAACAAGTACATGCAATATGAAGTCAAACTTTATTAGATTTTATCCTTAATAAATTAGTTTCAAAGATTCAATTTATAGCTTTATGCAATCTATAAGTTTGAATAGTTTGATGGTATCTAAACTTTATACATATAAAAATATGATAAATGTGTGATTATTTTTCTTTCCAATCTATAATTTTTTAATGTTGTTGGCTATATAATTGAGATGATTCACTCATAATGTAATGATAAAATTCAACCTAATATGGAGGATTTTATACTATCTTCAATTAAATTCATCCTCTTTGTGAGATTCTTATGGAATATTGATATTCTAGTGTGAATTCTTAATTTTAGACATATCTTAACTAGATAAATTTAGGTTCAATGAAGGAAATATAATTTTTTTTTTTCACTTACATAATCCTATTTTGAAGTTCATTTATGTTAACAACTATTAAATTAGATATTTTTATCCCAAATTATTTTCAAATAATTTTACACTAATCTTTGTTTTCTTATTCTTTCTCTCATTGTTTCATTTAAAATTTGAACCATTTAAGGATGCTATGTTATAGATTATAGTTATCTTCCAATTCTTTTTCAATTGTTCAACCCTCTCATGGTCTAAATAATTTTACATTCAACAACCATGTCTAAATTAAATTATATACCTAACCTCTTCCCCTATTTAACACACTCATAAGCCTTGTTACTAATCTCATTCGAAGAGGTGGAACAACCAATCTTAGAGGGATCCTCCTCCATAGGAGAGAGAAGGTAGCCATCAATCTAGGCTCTAGTAGTATTCTAAAAATAGTAGAACTAGAATCTAGAATCCTAACAATGGTAGCCAAGTTGGATTATACACAAGTTTTCCTTTTCAAGGGATTGGGGAACACTTATTGGATGGATATTATTTCCCCTTCACCAAATTTTGATTAGGATTAAGAATTGAAATAATAAAATTCTCAAATTGGTATAAGAAAAAAATAAGCCCTTAGTGGAGGGGAGCTCATTTTTTTTTCTCATGTGCAACTCTAATAATAGATTTATTAAATTAAACGAGTAAATGAAAAAGGAAGCTAACAAGTCACATGCATCTAAGATTATTAATACGATAAAAGTTATAGGTTAAACAACATTTATAGTTTCTTTCTAGGATGAAATAAATAATCAAGTAGAAACATTTATATACTTGTGAGGAAATCATCTATATTTTCCTTCCTTCTGTATTTAATTTCTTTATGAGACTTCAAGCCCTTCATGGATAAACCACTTGTAGTAGCTCAATACCTTACTCAATGGATTTAAAGGTTAACCTTCTTACTTTTTAACCAAAATTTTAATAACATTCAATTTTGTGTAATTTATGTCCACTATTATCATTTTAATTCAAAATAATGTAAGACATTTATATATTTATTTAAAAATTAAAAAATCTTAAAATAATAGTTTTAAATTAATTGAAAACATGGTTGGACCCCTCTAATTTTGTGGAACTATTTCTTAAAAGCTATTTTAGATGAATTTAATATAATAGGCAAAGGAAGCCACATATGGCATTAAGACCTTGATGGTCTTTAAGTTAGGAAATTTTTAATTTCATTCATAGGTCTTGAGGTATTTTAAACAAAAGTTGTGTTTGGAAAAAGGTATTTGGTACAAACTCCCAAAAAAATTAATGTTATATGTTTATGCTATTAACACATGAAATTTTGGGCCTTAAAATAGCCACATCATCCCCATATTTTAAGACAAATGAGACATTGAGGCTTTATGTCACTTATAATAGATTTACAATTAGTTGATACAAATGCATTTAGATCAATCGATATATCCTAATTTCTATCAAATCACAGGGTGTGTATTTCAATAATTACACAATTCAAAGAACATACGATTTTTCATTTGCTAGTAGAGGGAACTATCTTATTATGCCATTAAAATAAAATATAGGTCCTCAACACTTTTCATCTTTATTTTCCATCATTACATTGAACCTTATAAGGGACATCTTCATCTGTCTCATTTTCTTCTCTTATTTGTGCCTTCAATAATGATTGGATTGATTTTAATGATGCTTTGTGTGCAATCTAGTAATTTAAATTTTAGAACTATTTTAGATTATGTTTTAAATTTAAATTTTAGAATTGTTTTAGATTATGTTTTGTGTGCAATCTAGTAATTTGAATGTTTTGAAATTATTAAAAACTATGATAGATGTTGAATGTTTTTTTTTAATGGTATGAAAATATTATTGATGAGTAGATGAATTATTACAACTATTTTAGATTTTTATTCCCTTTATCTAGATATATTATTTACCAAGGTCTCATTGCTCTTTTAGGTGTACATACATATATATAGCATGGAAAATGCAGATCATGTTCCACCTCCAGATTATTTGTTTGCAAATACCACTAATGAGATTAAAAAATTGAGATACTCATTAGTACAAGGTGCAAACCTAGGGATATATTTTGAACCATGCATGTCAATATTACATAGTTTAGAAAAACTAAGAGATGAACTTGAGACGACTAGTGCATTTTCCCTAGATAGAGTAGCTGCTATTCTTTCTTGTATGCAAGAATAAGTACATGGTGATGTTCCCCTTAAATAAATACAAGATAGTGTGACCAAAGAAATGATAAAATACACTTGTTTTCCTTTTTATCAAAATGTACGTAAGGTTAGGGGATACCAGGTCACTAGATGTGTCAATCATGCTATGGCTGAATTGATCTACCTAGGATTTCCTGCAACACATGGTCAGTACCCAAACAATGACCAAATTCCATTATATTTTGTTCAATAGTTGTATGCTAAGGTCCATTTGGGCCTCAAATTTAACTACCTAGACATTCCACCATATGCTGGTCAGGGGTGTGGCGAGATTACCGATAGGCCCACCTATCATTGAGCATATAGACCAACCCCAATGTTTAGGGCATTGGTTGGTGAGAGGTCTCCTGTTCTCACCCCAACTCTAGTCCCCATAGTAGATGAGGTTGTTGTTGCTTCCTAAAAGGAGGCAATTGACAGTGTAGGTGACATTACAGCTACCACCACTAGGATATCTAATGATCATGTAGGTTAGTATTTGATTTCTAGACGTTCCTAATCCATGCCATTTTTAGCATAGTGGACCACCATGGATCCTTTTATAGTGGCCAACATCCCTACTCCTACACAACTTGATGCACTTATAGGAGATATGACACACAAGACTCTGCATTGTTTGGCTGAGGACTTGTTGGAGGCATATGCCCACATTGCATCAGAAAATGGGATCGGTATAGAGCATGTCAAAGATCATTTGGCACATAGATTCCATTTAGCTCGAGGATCCCATCACTCTCAGCTGAGCACTAGTGCGCATTAGGATCCACCTATAGTTCCTTTGGTAGCTGCACAGACTATGGGTTTTACTAATATGTTGATTGGTTCTAGTTCATCATCATCGATGCCATCTCACCTTCATAGTCCTCTACATTCATCATTTCTGTCACAACATGAGATAGATCAAATGGATGCATATGATGATTTGTCGCTTGACCACTTGGTGGATATGGTGGAGGCGACCGTTTCAAAGGACTTAGGTCATTTGATATTAGATGATGTGCATGTATGTTTGCATGCACATGTTTCAATTCTTTTTTAATTATTTCTAATTTTTGTTTTAACTAGATATTCATGTAAGTTGATATATATGTATATATATTATTATAGGTGGACATACCTCTTGTCACTCCTAGCCTTGGTCTAGATTGTGTACATGATCAACATGACTCTGTGGATGAATTTGTTGTTAGTGGATATGTGGGTTTTAAATTTTTATATATACATGTGTATATCTACATGCAATATTTATATATGCATAGATCTAGATATATAGTTAAAAATATAAGTTCATTTAAAAATAACTTTCATAAAATTTATTTAATATAAATTATATGTATTTAACACATTTTGTACACAATTTTATTTGCAGGGCTCAACACATCTATTAGAGCAGGATCGTTCTCATTCAGATGGTCGTTCGACTAGGAGTCGACATTCATATTAGGCCCTGCACACTAGATTTATGATCTTTCCTACATGTATTTTCTTATATGATGATCTTTAGTATTCGATATTTGATGATCTCTAACTTACATTTGCTTATATGATATATACATTCATTTTCTTATTTGTTGATCTTTAGTATTTGACATTTGATGATATCTAATTTACATTAATTTGCTTATATGATATGTACATACATTTTCTTATATGATATATACATACATTTTCCTCTTTGCTTATAACATGTGTTATGTTTATACATTGAATCTCTTTACATGTATGTACATGTGTTTTCTTATGGTTACATGTTTACACATGATATATGTATGCATTTGCTTTAAATATTCAATATACATACATGTTTGTTTATTTGATGATCTCGTACAAATTACATTTCCTTATATTCAATATCCATTTGATCTCTAGTAGAATTTTAGGAAATCAATGCCACTTTATAATTAAGTTCATTCATGTTGATCACAATAAATATTTTTTTAAAAATGACTTATGCAACATGAACCATTGAGTTGAGAACAAAATATAATTTTTTTGACAAGTAACTTGAAATTCAATTCAAATATAATTAAGAAAATTCAATTCAAGTTATACCTCTATTATACATTTTTGACAAGTAACTTGAAATTCAATTCAAATATAATTAAGAAAATTCAATTCAAATTATACCTCTATTATACATTTTTGACACTTTAACAAAATTCTAAAATTACTAGATATGTTGTGCATACCTATGCATTAAATAACAACAAAATCCACAATGGAATAACTTGTTTGTTTACTACTTGATTCATTTAAACTAGGATCTAGTTATTCCATGTATACTAGAATAATTTTTTTCCCATCCCATATGCATATAAATAGAAGCTTATTTTTCATTATTCTGGATATCAAATTGCAAGATTAATTCTCATTTATATCACTTGGAGCATAGATTTTGGAGAAGAGGTTTTTGCACATTTATCAAGGAGGCAAATATTGGAGAGACAAATTTTCATTTTTATCAATCAAGGAAAAATTTGGAGGAGAATTTAACTGAGTTGGTAGAGGAATTTTTTTGAGTCATCTTTAAGTTGAAGAATAAAATGGGACAACAAAGAAAAAGAAAAAATGTGTCTCAACGAAAAATTGTCAAAAGAAGAAGAACAAAATAGGTGTGAACAAAACTTAGAAAATTATCATAGAAAGAAACAACGTACATGCTTTTTTCTTCTCTTTCTCTCTCTCTCAAGTGTGTGTTTAGGACTTTTATTAACACCTCAATTTGTTTTGCTTATAAATATATTTCCAATAGTCATCTTGCATAGACATTCCCTAAATTATTTATCATCTATTTCCAATTGCTTTTGTTCCATAGAATTCTCAAGTTCAAGAATCTTTGATTTTATTTGTTTCAACTCCACTTAGATAACTCATAGTCTCTCACTTTCTTTGCTTGCATGTAAATTCAAACAACAAGCAGGAATTTCTCAAGTTGGAGTCGAGCCAAATCTAGATATTGGATCAAACGAATCCGCTGAAGAGCACATGGACCTTGAAGTTAGGGAGGAGACCCAAGTTCAAACAATGCTTGTTGGAGAGGGGTCAAGATCACTTCCTTCTACTAGTATGGATGAGAATATAAAACTAGAAAAAAATTCTCTCACTTATAGCATCATGTCTTATCACTTTGTTTGATTGCATACATGAACTTCACTTATATAACATCATCTCTCACTTTTTTTTGCAAAATATTTTGTGACATGTAGGAAGGGCTCAACAAGAAGGAAGTTCTCATGCTCAAGTTGAGGCAAATCTAGACATTGGATCAAATGAATCCACTCAAGAACACATGGTCCTTGAAGATAGGGAGGGGCACATGTTAAAACAATGTGTGTTGGAGAGGGGTTGGGATCACTTCCTCCTACTGGTATGGATGAGCATATAAAACTAGCTAAAAATGTGAGGAACCAAATTTCTCATAGAAATTTAGATCATTTACTTGAAATGGATATGGAGAAACTGAAATGTTATGTCAACCAACCTGATAATAAGAGAAATAGGTCAATGACTAAATCTATAAATGGAATAATCAATTATCATTTCAATCATCTTGATACACTTGAAAAAACCCAATTAGTATCACACTTACTTCTTCGTGATGAGTTAAAAGAGTCATTATAATTGTTGGGTGCACATTCGATATCAAATAAGAAGAAACACATGGGATTACAAAAGGATATTGTTCAAAATATTAAAAAGGGTTTAGATTCCATTGGGAAAAGATCTTGATCAGCGGACAAGGCCACTACAAGAAGGGTGATGTTGACATCTATTGTACATCAAGATATAGCAAGAAAAAGAAAATAGTAGAACCACATTAATAAAATATGTGAAAAAGAGAGTTTTTGGATGAGAGTTTAGAAGGAAATTGGGAAATTATGTGTAGAGCTCCCTATTCTGACATGATTGAAGATGTTGTTAGGAACTTGGTCTCAAGTTTTTGGCATTATCAGACTCGTCCATCATCAAATACTAGAGATGTTATGAGAAATAGGATTAGACTTGGTATTTATGAAAATCATATCAAACATTGGATATAAATAACACAATTTGAGATGTATATGAACTTTTGTAATGCATATCCTCATATAAAGATTGGGCAAACAATGTTTCAAAGGTTAAAGCCATACTATGTGAAGATAAACAAGTTTTTTGATACTTGTTGTTGCCGTTATCATATTGAATTTGATCTCTACTATCAAGTGTTTCAAAAGATGAGAGAAGAAAGATGTGGGTGTTAAAATGCACCTCCTAAACAGGAAAGTTTGTTCATAAAGTCTATATTATGTGATCATGAAAATGGACCTCAAATAAACTACATAAAAGGAATTTGTGAGACATGTGCAAATTTGGCTAAATTTCCTTCAAGAATTAAGGATATTGACCTAACAAAGACAATAAATTGCAAGAGGTAAGTACTATTTTTAGAGAGCTTATTTGTTTCAATTTGATTAGATTGTTATTTGGATTCTCTTTAATGTAATGTTTCATTGATTGTGTGGTTTATTACTTATTCACATATTTTACTCACATAGGTACAAGTATGTAAAGTTGCAAACAAAATTTGGGAAAGAATCCACAAGGTTAAACAATGAAGAAGAGGAGATTCCCTTTGGAAAATTTATGGAAGATTTTCAAAAATTGATATGACCATACATACAACATTCATTTTTTTCTAAGTGGCAAGCACAACAATTCCAAACATTGAGAGATAATTTCCCACATGGAATAGTTCTATCAGTAGTTGACTTTGTAGAAAATTACTCCTTTGTACATCAAAAGGAGATTCAATCAAAGTATTACTTTTCAAAGCAGATCGCTATTATAGTTCATGTGTGTTATCGAAATGCACAATAAAAATTGGATGGTGTTGAGAGTACAGATGAAGAACGATCCATTAAGAAATAATACCACTTTTCTATTAGTGATGATAAAGAGCATGACACTTTTTTTCCAACATTGCTTTACAGTATTTTTTGAGAATTTGAGAAGTAGGGGTGTAAAATTTGAAAATAATTTTGTATGGTCAGATGGATGTGTGACATAATTCAAATCTTCACGACCATTCTATGCACTTTGTAGATATCATAAAATCTACAAAATACCACATGTTTGGAGTTTTTCTGAGAGTGGCCATGGAAAGGGTGAGCATGATGGAGCAGGAGCTTGCATCAAACAAGCTTTAAAAAAGTATCAAATGAGTTATCCAGAAGATCGTCTAGACAATGCACATGATGTTGAATCATGCAAGAAACACTTTGCATCTAATGTGGTCGACACATCTTCAAGAACAAACCGACACATTCCACATAGAGTGTTTTGGGAGATATCGAGTATATATAAATTACATTAAATCAAAAATTTGAATTTATTTAAATTTTATATATATATATATATATATACATATTTTTTCACATAAGTTTTTGTTGTACATGTATCTAGGTGTGGATAGAAGATCGATGCATGGATGTAAGAGGGTAGAAAAAAAAAGATTTTTTCATTGTGTTAGGAGTTCAGATAGTTTCCATGGATGGACATTAGACACAAGGGATTACTCTTGTTTTTGCACTGAGTGCATTGAGGGAAACTTTGATTATGCTTGCAACAAGCAAGAACTTGGATATGTTGGTAAATGGGATACAGTGCCACTAGTTGTTTCAAAAACATACGATGAAAATGAGGAAGAAAGATTTGAAGACATTCCTTTGATTTCAATTGATTATGACCATATTTCAGGATTGGTTAGAAAGGTACATGTGTAAGTTTTCAATAATTTAAATATTATATATATCTAGTTAATTATCTTTAGATACATTTCTAATTTTTTTAGAATTTTTTTGTCTAAATTTGGTGTACAGGAGATGTTTTTGCAGTCATAGTAGAGCTTGGAAACACCGAAGGTGTTAGCTTTTATTTATTGCATTGCACAAAAGAGAGGAATAAGCTAACACAACCTGAAACAAGTGATGAAATGTCATTTCCCATAGGTGAGTTTGAATTAAAATTTTTATATACATTGTATTCACATGTGCACATTACATTATAAACATTAAATATATATTCTACAAACCTTGAGCATGAAAATTTTGTACACATTCATATGTCTTACCTTAGGTTCATGTTTACAATGAAGGTTCTATTGTAGTACAAGGGACATATCTAAAACAAGTCAAAATTGTTCAACATGGGTTTCATTATGTTGACTATCAACCTGATAACAAGGTATATCAATATAGTCACTTAATAATTGCCACTGCCCTACATATTCATGTAGTTCCACATGCATGTGGCCGAAGAAAATGGAGACTAGATAGT
The DNA here is from genome assembly GCA_007258455.2 of Sequoia sempervirens. NCBI lineage: Eukaryota > Viridiplantae > Streptophyta > Pinopsida > Cupressales > Cupressaceae > Sequoia > Sequoia sempervirens. The sequence goes on from VDFB02367536.1 coordinate 29,166, forward strand.
GATGATGATCAAAAAATTCTACATGTTATTGAAGAGTGGGCTGAACCAGAATCTTTGACTTAGATTATATCCATGGTTTTCAAGTTCACTTGTAATCCTATATATGTTCAAATGAGAAATTATAGTAACTTGTACATAGTTGTAAATCATTTTGTTTAAATTACAATTATATGTACACATTTGTTCCATGGAAAATTCTTAAGTTCAAGAATCTTTGATAGCATCATCTCTCACTTTTTTTGGTTGCATGTAAACCCATATATATGCTTTCAATCCTTATTTGAAATGTAGTGAATTTTTTTAAAATCATTTCGCCTAAATTACAATTATATACAACTTATATAATTTGTTCCATTGAATTTTTCCATGGGAAATTATGTAAATTTTAAAATTAAGTATTATCTAATTATAAAATTATTGTACACATATATAAAACATAAATCAATGCAAATAAAAAAAATAAACCCTAACCCTTAAACCCTTAACCCTATAACCCTAAACCCTTGTACCCCCT